>JAWZYV010017938.1:0-103497 GCA_038373885.1 Cheiracanthium punctorium
TTCACAAAAACATTTTAAACATATTTAATTTTTAAAAATAAAAGCCATATTTTTCTTGCGTAGTATTTGTATATTACTTATTTACATTGAACGATGACCCTATTTCTTATTTGTATTCAAAAATCGTCAGGAGCAAAAATTTAAATGCGAATTCATTTGTAAATAACAAATATCATTTCTTTCTGGTATTGATGAGGTTACACCTGACTCTGATATTCATATCCTTTTGCTGTCAGATTTTTTTGTCACTTCGAAGTCAATGTTGAACCTCTGAATGTGTACTCTCTCAGGATACTTACATTACAGCAAGACTCAAAATTATCTTTTTAAGGACAGACATTCAGGAATAGGAGTGTGGACTAGGATTGGGCAAAGAAGCTTCGCCCCAAAGTCCATACACTTTTGACCTGGGCCAGTAGTTGATTTTTTTTGGGAGGCTGTTTATCCTACAAAGCATTATAATGCCACATCTTCTGCGAGCCCTTTCCCTGTCTAAAAAGCGCATCTACACTTTCTATGTGGTCTTTCAATTGCGCCGTAAACTTACATAATAAATCTGTGTTTGTATTACTCAAAATTTATTTCTCATCAAAACTATTATGACTTAAATGTTTAATGCATGGACACTTACTGCACACATCAGGATTTTCATCTGAATTATCCAAGCAATCGTCTTCTTCATCACAATGCCACCGGTCTGGAATGCAGTAACCGTTATCGCACTGGAATTCGGCATCTGAACAGTTCCTGGCTGCCGTAAATACAAAAAGTAATCTCTATCAGACGTTAACAACAGTACTTTTGTTACAGGCATTTAGTTTTTCCGTGGAAATTTTTAGATACAAAAAACTACAATATTCACCATACTTGTAAATATTCCCACATCCTTGGTAAATGAATGAAAATGAAACACAAATCTTCATCTTGAATGGTGACTAACACTTAGACCAATTTGCCTCAAACGATCCTTTGAATAAGAGGGATGGATGCGAGACGAGACGAGAAAGACATTATAGGGACAAGCGAAAGACATAACTATATAGGGATTTTGCGAGACAAAACTTTGCGGGTGTTTTGAGAGACGAGACAGACCAATTTTTAGTCCAGCGTCCATCCCTAGTGAATATCTATGCTGGGTTATACCGTGAATTGTGCATTTTCACTCGATGAGATTAATTAATCGATGTTATCTAATTCTAAAGTTGTATCGATTTGGAATTGATGATCAGTTTACAATGGATACTGCTGTCGTTCGGATACCAGAAGTGGTGGTTTACAACTAAAGTATTTACCTTGTATTAGAGGTCACTAGAGCTAAGAGTTCGTCGTTTCATTAATTATGAAGTTGTATTTTCTATCTGTAAACAAAGGTCTCGTCTCGTCAAATGATCTTAACACTTTGATAACTTCCTTTCTTATCTTAAGTACCGATGATAGAGTTTCAAAAGTTAGGTTTAAAATATGACGAATCTAGGGTCATTCCACAACAATAAAAAAAGCTTAAAAAGAATTTTTTTAATTAATGACTATCTATATAAATAAAACAATGTGTAAACTGTCCGTTAGTTTGTCTGTCTGTCTGTCTGTCTGTGTCTCGCGTAGCTCCAAAACGGGTGATCGTAGACCTACCAAATTTTTTACGGAAATTCTCCAAGACGGGTCTCGACACACCTCGAAGCGATTTTTTTCGAAATTCGAATTAGAAAATGTTTTATTTTATGTTTTGTCCGATTTTTAGCGATTTTTCTTGCGTACTACATAATAACGCCAGTAATTGCACTCGCAAGAAAACGATATTTACATCATCGTATACAGGAGAAAATTTGCTTTAAAAAACTGTTTATTCGGACTGTGTAACATAATTTGCAGATTTTTGGGAATTTTTGAAATAAAATTAAATTTGACGCTGACTTTCGTAAAATATTTTTAAAACTGCTGCATCTTGAATTCTATCTGTCATAACTTTTTTATATTTCGGCAAAAGACGAAGCATACAATTCGACCACTTTTAAAAGAAGAACGGAGGAAAAATATAAATTAGGGGAATTTTTACGAATTTTTAAGTAAAGAAGGATTTTCATTTCAATCGCGACTGCTTAAAAACTTCGGTATGACATCTTGCGGTTTGGTTGTCTTGGAGACAGTAACAATGATTAAAATTGCCAGCTGAAATAAATAAATAAAATTACTTTAAAATAACAGAGTTTTCACATGTGAAATGTGCGCAACTTTGACGTCACAAGTTTAAAACCCCTTTCGAAACTCAATCAGAATAAATAACGGACTCACAAGTGGGGATGGACGCGAGACGACTTTTTGCGAGACGAGACAGAGATTTACAGCTTTTTTGCGAGACGAGACAAACATTTTTAACATTATGACATAGGGATTTTTGCGAGACGAGACAAGCTTTTCGGCTGTTTTGCGAGACGCGAGACGCCAATTTTTTGTCTCGCGTCCATCCCTACTCACAAGCAAAATATACACCACGCATGAAATAATTCCATATTTTATTTTACGTTGCCAGAAAAAGAATTGAATGCTGTTTTTTCACCAGTGAATTATCCAGCTTTATTTTCAATTGAGATTTTAAACGGGACACGTTTTCGAATCCCGAGAAATATTTTGCGGTGCTAAACAGGGCCTGATTATGGCAGGACCCCGAGCATTGATGAATTTGGAAGCCTCCATCTATGAAATTTGTTTTATTTTACATAAAAGATGTTTATAAAAAAGAATATTTCAGAATAACATTTGAAATTGGGGGCCATTTCGAGCCGGAGGCACTGGGCAAAGTCCCGATTTGCCAGTGAGATAATAGGGCCCTGGTGCTAAATAGGCCAATCTGACAATAATTAAGCATACAAATGTATGGGAAGCTGTTTTAGTGGCAACTATAAAGTGAAATGATTATCGTTTATGCTAACACCAAAGAGTAAAAGACTACATTCGTGGCAAATATCTAAACCGCTTCTTTAAATTAAGCATTAACGGTTGCAAAACGAAAATATATTGTATTGGTATCAGTAAAAGATAGTATAAGTAATAGTAAGTAGATATGCTAAGGCAATATTGATCAAAGCACAATATACCGCATTAATAAATATTTCGTGAAACTAAGCTTTCTATTCATTCTTCAACAACCGTCTTACATCACAGCTAACAAAATAGTAAGTCAGTCTACGTCGCGTTAATATATCCCGCGGTAGTTTCAACAAAAAAGACTGTAACAGAACTTTCTTTTTTCTTGGAGATTCTGTTTTCTCACAAGAGTTATGATCACATTTTAGGAAAATGTTCTCTTCTTGCCTTGCGAAGAGCGGGTACACAACTATTTAATTATAAAATAAAACGGTTCTCCACATCATGTAGTATCAAAGGTATTAATGGCATAACTTAAATCTAAAAAAGAGTATGATACAAAAATGAGACATTTTGAATATTAGGAATTTTCGCTGCGAACCTTCACGCTTTTCTTTTCTAATTGCGAATGACACCGACATAGTTTTTTGCGTCATAATATTAACAATGGTCTCAGGTCAGTACTTATACTAACTTTACAAATAACTAATAAGTAACTTTACGCCAAGAGTCAAATCATTTTGCTTATTTTTAGATCCCAAATCACTGGAATCAATTCGAACTATACATGTAAGAAAAAGTTTCGCTCCCTACCGTGCGGAGAACGGGTACGCAGCGAGTTTAAAATAAAGTTAACATAATTTTTTTCAGCTCTACAATATACATGATAGGATCATAAATAAAGAATCAATCTATATAAATAAAACAGAGTGTAAACTCTCCGTTAGTTAGTTTGTCTGTGTCTCGCGTAGCTCGCAGACGGGTGATCGTAGACCTACGAAATTTTGTAAGGAAATTCTCCAGGACTGGTCCCGACATATCTCGAAGCAATTTTTTTGAAATTCGAATTATTTTAGGAGATATCGATAAAAAAACCTGTCCCCAAAGGCAAATTTTTGCTCTCGCCATTTCGCAATTGTAACCCCGCAGTGGAAAGAGTGAAGATTAAGCGTATCTAGGTTGCCATATTTGGCAAGTTTATTAAATGATTCAGACTCTTAAAGTAAGAATAAAAGAAAAACGATTTTTTATTGTTAAGATTATTTGTAAGGTTATTTTTAAATTAAAATATCGTGTGCATGTGAAATCAGAACAGAAATGAAATGTTTATACTCAAAAGAAAAATAGGATTTCGAAATTTTTCGAAACTAGAAAAAAGGATGTTGAAAATATCAATTTTAATTTTGTTTAATCACACTCCTGAATAATGATATACTTTCCACCTTAATGAAATAAGAAAAGAAAATAAGATAGACCCATGGATTATAATACGCTTTTAATTTTCTAGATTTAATTTAATTATCGCTCAGATTTTCTAACTTTTTTTTTTCCTTTACGTTTTTTGATAAAGGCCAAAATATCCAGAAGCTCTTCAGAATTAATATAGGACGAAAATAATTTATACCTTTTTGTAGGTTTTTATCATTAAACCCCACCTTATTTTTGTAACCAGGGGTGGCCCGACACGGTAAGAATCGCATTGGGGCGCCGGCTTCGAAGGGGTTTCATTTCGAATTAAATAACTAAGTAGATATGCAAGCAGGGGGGATCTCTACACTTACCCTAGGGCCGCCCCTGATTGTAACCATCTTAATTTTAAATTCCATTCAGAATCTGAGAGATTTCAGTGCCAAGGAAACCAGTGAGGAACAGGATTCTCTCCGAACAAGATTTATTAAAATGTCGAACCAACTGGTCGCCGGAGGCGGCTAGTAGTTTATATTTTGATACTTAATTAAATACTGGTAATTTTGTTATTTAATATCTTAACTAACGTAACATTTGGTAGTTTCAAAATTACGTTACTCACATTAAAAATGTTACATTAGTCACTCCAAAAAGATCAGTATTTTACTAAAATTCAATGTTAAACTATTACTTCCCTATTTGTGATCTTATAGCACATAACTCTAAAGCTGAAAAACTTATCTTAATTTTTTAAAACTAATCAGCCATAAAAATCATTTTCAGTTTCAGCTACAAACATTACGTTAGTCACTATAAAATGATCCTTTATCTAAAACGTCTCGAAACGAACGAAAAAAATCAGAAAAAGCCTCTGATAGCAAAATAGAACATTTCCCCCCGAAATACAATATGAAGTTTCCAAATTTAACAACAAATCTAAATTGGCTAAATCATGCTCAATAACACCCTTTATAAAAGCTTAAACTATCTGCTTATACAGTTTCTTCACATATTCCTTGATCTAGTACTCCTTTTTCTCTCAGATAGACAACTATATTCTCATCTAGTGGGTGAAAGGAAACAGATAAATCAACCTATGGTACAGCTTGCATTACCAAACCACAGTTTTCAAGCATTGTGCAATAAAAGAGACAGCAATTACAGTGAATGCACTAAAATAGAATGACGTACACATGTTATTTTTATAGATTTGCATAACGAAATATTACTTAGTTTTGCT
Source organism: Cheiracanthium punctorium (assembly GCA_038373885.1). Taxonomy (NCBI): domain Eukaryota; kingdom Metazoa; phylum Arthropoda; class Arachnida; order Araneae; family Cheiracanthiidae; genus Cheiracanthium; species Cheiracanthium punctorium. The sequence goes on from JAWZYV010017938.1 coordinate 5,510, forward strand.
AAAACTAATAGAAATTCACATTCATTTACAGGATATCAATGATTTTTAATGAGCTAGTAAAAGTAGAATTAAAACCACCATTATCTCTTTATTTCAGTGGCAGCATGAGTATGATGAGTACTATATTTCTTAAGGTTTTTCATTAAAATAAGAAGAAAAAAAAGAAAAAGATAAGACAAATTATATACAATTTTAGAGCACCTTTTAAAAGAATGAAATAATGCTAGAGATTCTACAGAAATTACTATGCATCTTAACAAGCTGTCTTGTGCAGTTTTATAAAGAGTCAAGTAAGGAGAATTACAACACACACTGGGTAAAATTATGTTTAAGATTTTTTGGTACTTACCACATTTTAATTCGTCTGAACCATCACCACAATCATTTGATTCATCACATAGCAATTCTATTGGTACACATTTAGCATTCCGACACTGAAAATGGCGCAATGAACACTGAGCTGGTAAAAGAAAAAGAAAGTGAAAAAAATTAAATGAAGCATTTGATGGAGAGTCCTGTGTGTAATATGGACCAGCGTGTAATATGAACCGGAGTCGTAACTCACGTTCTACCCTATTGAGAGAGAGAGACATGTATGCGCTGTGTGAAAACGCTTTTATCAGCATCTATGGTGGTGCGTTAGTGGAACGGAAATTTTAAAAGAAAACGGTAAAAATCGAAACTTCGGTTAATCGATCGAACAGGTAACTGTTTTTTTTTTAATTTATGAATCATTGAGCGACTCATAACAGGGTATTATCCTTCTCTTTTGGACAAAAAGCATTTTGTTTGTGATTCCTTTAAATGGTGGTTCTTGCGGTCGTGTGCTGCTCTAACTCCTGAATTCACCATTAAATTGAACTGGCGGTTCAACCGGCAGTCCAGCGACTCCCGGTTGGAGAACTCGACTGGTTAGTCCAAAATTCATATTCACCGTTAACTGGCGAGAAATAGTTGCTGAACCTGTGGTTCCTCAACCTAGGTTGAAATGGGGCTAATTAACGTGGTTGAACGGGGCTGGGTTGAAATCAAAACGCTCATTGGTCAAATGTCCACAAAGCATTGCGAGTTCGCATCGCGTAGTAGTTGATCCTTTCGCGCCTCTCCAAGTGACCCCGCAATCTTTCTGCTTTTCCCCTGCCCATCTCTTTCTCCGGAAGGAAGGGGAGAGCCAGTTCTGCCAAGGAATGGAAGGGGAAAGCTAATTTTTCGGGGAAACTCTTAACTGAGCATGCTCGGTTATTTTTAAACCTTGCCTTATAGCAAGGTTGAGCTTCTCAACCTGGGTAGGGATTTTGTGGGCAATTAGTTCCGGTCCGGTAAACGGTGAATACCTTTCCAGCGTTCGACTGACGGTCGAAGGGCCACTGCCGATCGTGTAATATGACTGCTGTCCGAATTACTCCTGCGATAAAAGTGGGTATGGGTTTCGACATGATTTCCACTGTACTGATTTTTCACCTTCCATTGTCAGACACAATCTCCCCCTGTCGATGCCATAGATCGAAACACTACTGCCCAAGTAGACACCCCAAATTCGTATGGCATTGATCGAACCGTTACTTTTTTTTTCGTACACCTAAGAAGAGTCTATTGACCACAACTTCTTTCTTGCAACCCAGCACAGTCCAGGGGCTCTAACACCATAGTATCAGAAACCTTTCGGTCACGAATATATCGAGCCTTCTCTTTTCATGTTGTCACAATCCGAGAAATATCCGATATGCCCTAGCACGAACCTATCGTAATTGCTTGACTGTCGTATTCACTATCAGAAATAATGCTGCTTTTTCCCGACACGTCGGTTGAAGGTGAAAACTTGCATTCCGGTATCGGAGAGTACAAGATGGATGGGTTTTTATTGTGTGTATCACGGACTGTCAAGTACTTCCACAAAAAGACCCCTCTCCCTAGCAAGGTGGGTCAGTCAAAAACCGGCTTCTCCTATTGATGGATGTCTCCGGAGTCTTACAAAATTCTGAAGACAATGCCTTCCTTTAAGAAAAAGGGGAGAAAGACATGTGTTTTGATTGGTTGGTCGGTCTGAGTGTCGGATAGACCTTTGCATTCGCAAAAATACTCGCCTGTTTTATTCGCCACTCATCGTGCTAGCACCAAAAGGAGAGTTGCGGCTATTTATCCTAAGTATTTTACCATCCGAGAGCGAGAAATGTCCGTCACGGATATTCTACGATACCATGGTGCTAGAGCCCAGATCTGTTTTAAAAATTGTCCTGAGAAAAGTGCTTCTCACGAAGAGCAGAACAAGATAAAAGATGAGTAAAATGCATAAAACCTCTTTCTAGACACAGAGAGCAGCCAGGTAAAGGTGAAACACCAATACTATAAAGTTCTCCCCGTAAAAAGTCATGTGAAGTCAAGAGTCTCTATTTGTCTAGGTAGGTTGCCCGGCAGAGGATGTGTCAAAAGTTTATTCCAGGAACTTTCCAGTAGTCTGAGTCTTATGATGATTTTTAATTGCATAAGATATTTTTTTCTTTATCTCATTGCAGATATTAGGAAAAGGACACAGGGGCTGGGACAAAACAGAGATGGCTGGGAAGAAGAACTGCCAGCTTTTGTTAGCCTTCCAGCACATTAATTGCCTGGGATGTCGCAGTGGCTTGGGACCCACTGAAGAGTGACTGTCTCAGGGCCGTACCCAGAAAAAAATATCGGGGGGGGACCAAAGGTGGAAAAGGCTACAGCGGAGGGGACCGAAACCCCTGGTTCCCCCTGTGTACTGCCTTGGACGGCCTAACCATTGTTTAAAAGTTTCTCAAGTAAAATTCGAGTTGCAATCACCCAATGGCGTCGCCTGGGGGGATGCTTGGTCTGCGGACCGCACCGTGTGACACCAGCAGAGGGGGTGACACCAAAAAAATGCTGGTTTTAAATTTTTCAATTAATTTGAAAAAAATCTGCTTTGGTGATGGAAAAGACTTTCGAGATTAGAAATAAGAATAAATATAATGAAAGACACGCCTATTCTGTGCACCTGTAGAAATAAAATGTGTTACTTCATCTCAACTTTTTTTTTTTACCAGATTAAAATTTTCAACATTTTTCTCATAAAACAAGAATATAGAAGATCGTTCTCAAGTTATGTGTTGCCATTTCATCTGTATTTTCTTCCACTTTTAACTAGGGGTGTAACTAAGAACACTTTCTCTTGCTGGGGGAGGGGACAGTGATCTTGGACAAGGGTGTGAATGAGGTGCTTGACTAAACTGGGGGTGAGCGCCTTGTGCAGTACCTCATATTGGTGGTACAAAGAAAAAATATTATACCCCCAATGCTGTTAATGATTTTGTTTTATGCTAGTTAGCCAGGGACGTAGCCAGAAATTTTTCATGGCGGGGGTTACGACTACTACAACTCATATATATGTATACGTGTGTGTGATAATGTAGTGAAGAATATACATTTTGTATGGCAAAAAATTCCTCATGGGGGGGTTATGACCCTCCTAACGCCCCCCTTGGCTACGCCCCTGTAGTTAGCTAAAAGTTATGCAGCTAAAAGTGCCAGCTTTACCTTCACTCATACCAAATGAAATCTTACAATCTGGGAAGCAAGTAATCATGTGCATGGTGGGGTCACTAATGAATGGTTCTCTGACATATTGCTTAGTGGTATATTTTTGGCAGATCGTATTTGCAGTGCTAATAAAAATATTGTGAGTCTTTAACCTACACACACAAGGGGTACAATAAGTTCAATTATGTAAAGGAATTCTCATGCATTTCTCATATAATATTAGTAGTTGGCGCTCTCTTCTAAACGAGAGAGGTTCTAAATTATTCTGGATTTCCATTGCACAAATAGCAGTAGAATGGGCAGAACCAGTTATTAGCCTAAAGGCCTTATTTTGAACCTGTCAAGGGTCGCACCACAGCCAGCAGAGGCAGTGGCTATTAGCTCGCTGCCATAGTCCAAAACTAATCTTATGTAAGTCTGATACACAGTGGAAAGGACATCTTGTGCTGAACTCCAAGGTCAAGTGATCCCCGTAATACATTTAAGCAGTCTAAGGCGGTCTGTCCCTCTACGTGCTAACTCAGTTGAGTGACACATTAACTTTGAGTCAAGGGAAACACCTAAGTATTTAGCATCATAAACTCTCTTCGAGGTTTTACCTACTAAGTACAGGGAGATATGTAATTTAGTAGAGAGGGTAAAGAATTCGAAGACACTCTTTTCAGGATTCAGCACCATGTGGTTGTCTTTGCACCCCTCATCCGCTGCCATCTAAGTCTCTTTGATTAATTGATTCGCTTTCTTAATGTTACTATCAGTGATCGAACCGTTACTACCGAAGAAGAAACGTCCATGGTCGGGTTATGGACAATACTCCTCCCATATTGAGTCGTGAAAAGGTGCCAATAGTAAACAAAGACGACGAAGTATATCAGAGCACGAAGTATATGACGTCCACTCCCTACAATAAATCAGTGGAACAGACAAAAAAGGGTAATGTCTAATGTCGACGCCAAGAAAAGAACTTGGAAAATGGAGGCAACTGTTATTATTATTATTAAAAGAAAGCGACGAGAATCCGGGGACATTTGCATGATGATTTAGTGCAGTTAACAAGGAAAAACACGTCGAATGAAGATATTGTTTCTGCACCGCGTGTGGCGAGTCCACAGAAGGTGCATGGATTCAGAGCAGCAAATACTCGTCCAGGACACATGAAAAGTGTGCTGACTAATCTCGTCCTCTACTAAATTACTGCGATTTTGAAGTTTTTTTTTCACCGAAAAAGAACTTTTATTTGAAATTTAAAAGTAAATTATTTTTAATCGTTCGTTAATATTGAACGATAAGCATCATCTATGCTATAGCTCTTGAAACGGTTCCAAATATTCCTATAATAACCTACCCCCAATATTTACCCCTGAAAGGGTCAAACGCAGATGCTGCTTTGAATAATTTGGTTTTACCAACGCTTCTTTAATGGGCTTCGTAGAAATGCTACCACACATATGAATGAAATAAATTGCAAAATAGAATAGAAACAAAAATCATATTCCTTTTGAAGCACCATCAAATTAATGTTCTATTTATTTTATTTTGATGAGTGTAAGAACTCCAAGCGTGTGCATTCTCAGCAAATCGGAATTCGTAATCCAATAAGATTCCATAAACATGAGAGAAAGAAACAATTTCACACAATATTTTGTTTTGTGCCGGAGTTTGTTGCTTCTTACCTAGCCGCAATATCAGCAGATTTCAGAAAACACTCAGATTCCGATTTGCTGCGAATAACCACCCAGTCCCCGTGGCAAATGGGATTAAATCTTGTTTGTCTCCACCTGACTTTTAAATCTAACTTAAATCAAAAAGTTACGAAAGTGTTTTCCGCGTGATATAAAATTTTCCCTGAGAGATGATTAAGTTAAATTGGCCTTGAAAGCGAATCACTAAACTCGTGAAAGATGTTTCAAACTAACATTTTTTGCCAATTGCATATATTTTTACGTCAAACCGTTTTGACTACTTAATCGTGTTTTTATATTTTAATGCATCTTTACACTCTCTACATCAAAATGATGTCAATTTCACTTGCAATATCTAACTTGAATTGTTGAAAGAAAAAAAAATAATAATAATCTCACGTTGTACACTGATCTACTTTTATTGGATACTAGCTGCTGTCCGCGACTTCGTCCGCGTCGGCATTAGAATTAGGTCCCGAGAGAAATGTAGCATGTGTGAATAAAAAATATTGTTGCGACAAAAGAAACTGCATTTAAATATTATTTGCTTTTTACTTGTTTACAATGAAGTATTATGCATGGTAGTATACTTCATTTAAAATAAGAGAATATGCAGAATTACTAAATTTAGATTTTTTTTCAGGCATTTGGCGAATAGAGACAGTTATGACAGTATTTGCGAACTGTTTTGTAAAAGAAATATTTATGCTATAATGCATGAATTTTAGTCTATGTTAATCAGGAATAGAGCAGCTTTCTATTAGTGAAAAAGTTTTAGAATCGGTTCTGTAGATACAGAGATACCCAGAGAGCGTAATGTATTAGAATAATTTGGGTGTTCCTGTAAAGGAACTATTTACGCTACATGCATGAATTTTAGCCTATAGTACTCAAGAATAGTGTAGCTTACTATCACTAAGAAAAGTTTAGGAATCGGTTCAGTACTTACAGAGATGCACATAGAGCGTAATGTAATTCTTATTAGCATCCCTGTAAAAGAACTGTCTGGGATATATGCATTAAAGGTAGCCTATAACACTTAGGATGCCACCAGTGTCTAAGAAGTTCTGCTCTCAAAACTGCAAGGCGGGAGATGCCAGGTTCAAACCCCCATCGCGCCTGTCGACCTAGCCGCGCCCAGTTTTCCGTGGTTTTCTGAAAAAAAAAACTCGCGTAAATACGGGCTGGGATCCCTTTGAAAGTCCCCCACAGAGGAATTCGCCATATAGGTCTAGGACCCTAGTGCAGTCAATCGGTCTTAATCCAAAAACAAACAAACAATAATACTCAGGAATAATGTAACTTTCAATCAGTGAAAAAAGTTTTAGAATCGGTTTAGTAGCTACAAAATTTCCATAGAACGCAATGCATTAGAATTATTTTGAGTGTCTTTGTAAAAGAATTATTTATGCTATATGCTTGAAAGGCTGCGTGTATGTTTATACAGGGCATAAGCTATTTTCATTACAAATTTTTCCAAATCCGTTCAACCATTTTTGTGTGATTCAGTCAAAAACATCCAAACACATAAACGTACACATTTATATTATTGGTAGGATTTGGAAATTTATGAACTTTAAGAAACACAAAGCTATTAATAATTTCATGTGCCCGGCATTTATCTCGGCAAAAAAAACGCTCGTCTTATCGGACCGCCGGGATAATACGTATAAGTACCCTTTTCTTTACTTATGCTTTTTAATATGGCGTAAAATCAACATAATTTCCATACGAATTCATGTTTTTCAAGTGAATATGATTTTGCAAATAGAATTTCTGCTTTTATTTCAAAAGCATAAATCATTTTGTGCGCGCGATAAAACGGTTTTTAATTAATAGTTAGAAAAGTAGTTAAAATTTCAAAATTCTGAGCCTTAGGTGCACTTGTTATGGGCTCAGTCATGTTCAATGTTAAATGGGCTCAGTCATGCTCAAATTTTCAAAGCTCTGCTTTCTGTAGACTTGTCTGGAGAACATTCATTTTTATTATTACAGATAGATAGATTTGGCATAAAACTGGCATAATTTCCGTGGTATTTAATGTTTTTCAGATGCACGTGATTCTTCATTGAAGTAATAGCATTCCTGTTAGCTCAAAACACGAATCATTTGATACGGGCAAAACTCGCCAAGCATGGCAACGTAAAAACAGTTTTTAATTAATAATTAAAAAAGTAATTAAAAATCTAAAATTCTAAGTAGCCTATAACCATCTGCAGGGTCCCATCTGTATCTAAACCAAAATGCATCCTAATCGATTCAGCGGTTTAGGCGTGAAAGCGTCATAAACAAACAAACAAACAAACTCACTTTCGCATTTATAATATTAGTTAGGACTAGCTGCGTACCCGTTCTCCTCACGGTAGGGAACGAAACTTTTTCTTCCATGTATAATTCGAATTGATTCCAGTGATTTGGAATCTAAAAATAAGCAAAATGTTTATTTGACTCTTCGCGTAAAGTTACTCTTTAGTTATTCGTAAAGTTAGTATAAGTACTGGCCTGAGACCATTGATAATATTATGAAACAAAAAAACTATGCCGGTGTCATTTGCTATCAGAAAAAGAAAAGCGTGTCGGTTTGCAGCGAAAATTGCTAACTTTCAAAATGTTACATTTCTACTTTCTACATCATAATCCTTTTTAGATTTAAGTTATACCATTAATACCTTAGATACTACATGATGTGGAGAACCGTTTTATTTTATAATTAAATAGTTGTGTACCCGCTCTTCGCAAGGCAAGAAGAGAACATTTTTCTAAAATGTGATCATAACTATTTGTGACAAAACAGAATCTCCAAGAAAAAAAAGTTCAGTTACAGTCTTTTCTGTTGAAACTACCGCGGTATGTATTAACGCGACTTAAAATTACTTAATGTTTAGCTAGCGGTGATTAAAGATGGCTGTTGAAAAATGAATAGAAGACTTAGTTTCACGAAATATTTATTAATGCGGTATATTGTGAGTAGATGTGTTTTAACAGTTCTCCATCACTCCATTTCGGTCGCAGCCACCGCAGCTCGCCGCAACCCCCAGGCAGTTGATTGTGCAATCGTTAGGGGGGAGATTTTTTTCCCCCACAAGTGATAGATAAGGAGACTTAGAAAAAAATTCGCGGTGTTGGGTAGATAAGATAGAAATGTGATAATCATTCTTTTAGCTTAAGATATTTACAAAAACTAGAAAGAGTTAAATTTTGGTGTATGCTAAAGATAAATGCGTTTATGATTTATTTTGATTTATTTTTTTTAAGGAAAATTCTGTTTAATAATTAAATCTTGAAAAATATTTTAGCGAAAACGAAATCTACTGTATGGATTTGCCCCTAAAAGTTAACTTCACGGCACACCCGTTGACTTAACAGATATGCTGTAAAGATATATTCTTCTATAAGTGTAAAAATATTAAGTTTTATCCACCAACCGGTCATATCGTGCAAACCTTTTACAGAATAGTAGAAATAATTATGTTTAATGTTAGGATTAGGAGACTTTGCGAATTTTTTAACCATAAAATGGTATTGGCTATATCTTCTTATTTATCAATAGCTTTAAACCTTTAAAGCAAGTATTAGTATTCATGAACTTTTAAAATCCTATAGTATTGAGGATAAAAAATTAAAATTAGGATTTATTTAGTTGAATGTTATGTTTAATGCAAACTTTTTAGAGAATAGTAAAAATAATTGCGTTTAATGTTAGGATAAGAAGACTTTACGATTTTTTTAGTGATAATATGGTATTGACTATAAACCTTTTAAGCTATTGATAAATTTTAAAATCCTACAGTATTGAAAGTAAAATGTGATTTTCTACTAACAGATTAGAAATCGCGGTTATATGGTTATGTGTTTAGAACATTAGGATAAAATAAGTTACAAACGCGTAAATACAATTGCAGTTTTAGATCTAACTATCAGAATGTAAAAGACATATGAATTAAGATATCGGAAAATAAGATGGTTTACTTACTTGAAAGCACACTTTGCTGAATCTTCTACTGCGTTTCTTGATTAACGATAGCATTGCTAGCAGATCAGGAAAACAGAGTAAAAATTTAAAGTATTTTACTTCTGATTCCCAAATCAGCTGGCTGTTTCATACACTTCATTTGGTATCATACAGATTAAAGTACGTTTTGAACGAACGTATGATAAAAATAGGCATACTATTTTTAAACTAAATACATAATACCAATAAAATAACACTTCTTGAAATATTTAACGGTTTAGGTGTAATTTTTTCTTGTAACAAATTATAAATTTTAGGGATAAAGAGGGCATTTTAAACTTTTACCTACATAAAAATTGTATGATATTATAGTTAAAAAGTAATATAATAAATTAAAAAGTAATAATCTAACAATTCAATAATGTTTAAATATATATATTTAATCTATTTGTTTCCAATGTTTTAATATATATATATTTTTTTTTTACAATCGCAATACTAGTTATACACCAAAAACATCACATAATTACACATGTTTTGCCATCCTTGGAATTAGCAAAATCTGAAAACGGTTGAAAAAATGAATTAAATAGCACATTTTTAAGATACGTCATATAGTCTTCAAAGAAAATGTTTTAAAAAAATTCTCCGTCATAATGAGAAGTACATTTTTTCTCGCATATCTCTCTTGCAATATACGGCATGTCGACCATAAACCATGCTTTACTACTTATAAGACCCTCTCTCTCATCAACATGTGTTCTATTCGAACAAGCATGTGCCCTTTGTGAAAGATGGTCCTGACCCCGGCCTATGTATTTAAAAATTTCCTGGTATACTATATCCATCAATTGTTGTTTAGCCTCATCATAATTACAATGGGGTTCACGGTTACATTTTTGAGGCTTTAATTTTAAAATTAAATGAGGTAGGGTTGTCGTATATAACGTTTTTAGAATGCATTCCAATATTTCATTTCTCATTTCACAAAGTTTTTTTTTAATTGATCACTTACAAGTATCAAGGAAATCAGATTTAACGTAAATGAATCTCCGGTTTTGTAAATTTGTTGTAAGATACATTTTCCATCATCATTAAATACAGATAGTTGATTATTACAAATAAAAGAGCTATTGTTATAACACAGATTAAAATCCAAAATTTTTACAATAAATTCGATCCATGTTGAAGGGTTCATCACGACTCCCTGACTGGTTGGTATATAGTCTAATTGGGCGTTCTGAATAAATTGTCTAATATGAATCTTCAAGTCAGTTTTTTCATCGTGAAGTGAAACGTAGATGAGTCTTTCCAAGTGCCATGTGCCATTTACAGAAGCATATAAGCTATGGTAAAGATTATCCATCCAATCGTCTAACTTTGCCCTTTTCGGGGAAGGCTCATAAATGTACATTTTGGCAAATGTTAGGTTAATGTGCGGGTCTGTCACATGAGGTTCAGAAGGAATACCATGCGTTAAAAGTTTGTTGGTTGGGGGATATATCTTACACATTGAACCATATTCTAATTTAATGGTAGTGGTTTCACTGTTCGCTGGTTTAAAATCTAAAGTTCGTTTAGATCCAAAACTTAGAATGCATACACATTAGAGATGAAACGGGCTCAGCCCGAGCCTAAAAGCCCGATCCCGAGCCCGGGCCCGAACCGGGCTCGGGCTCTGTAATTCACAATTGTGTTCGGGCTCGGGCTCGTGAAAAATTTCTCCTTTATTGAACATACTGCTTGAAATAGATTTTAAAAAGTGATCCATGAGGAAAATAAAAGTACGTAAAAAATAAATAAATAAACGAATAAAAATAGCGGCACGGGCGCCTAGAAGGTGCGTGAAGCTCTTTGGGTATTTTAGAACGGCGGTTTATATTACTCAGTCATGAGATCCGACATTTTTTGATAAAGGATGGATACAAAGAATTAGAAAATGTATTGGGAGTTTGCAACTATATATGTCTTTAATTTGCACAAACGGCAAAATTTATTGTATTCTATCAATGAAGTAATTGAATTTTTTTTATCTTTAGCTGAAATTTCGGGCTCGGGCTCCGACTTAAATAATATTGCTCGGGCTCGGGCGGGCTCGGACTAAAAGTCCTCGGGCTCGGGCTTCAAAAAATGAGCCCGAACTCATCTCTAATGCACATGATGATAAGTCCAGAGAAAAATCTTCGTAGTTAGTTACAGTCTTCAATTTCAGATTGTCCGTCAGAACATACGTTCACTTGTACCAAATTAAATTCATAATTTGTTGCTTTCTGTAGATCTTCGCGTAGTTTTTGCTAAATGGGTAACCAAGAGAAAACAGAGACCGTCGCTCCAGAGAAACTGTAATGTATCCCATCATCTGCGAAAGCAATTACTTTCCGTGCCAAAGTAGTATCCTTTTCACCAATTTTCAAAGGTTTTGCATCAAAAGGCAATTGTAATAATTCTTGCAGTAACACACCAGCATCACTTTGAGTATAAAACTCAGGAGTATATTCAATGTTAAAGTTATTTTCGATTAATTCAGTCATAGACATTTTTAAAAACTACAACGCAACACAACTTAACGGCAGGTAACCGCAGCGTAAAATGGATTAGAATACGCGTTCAAAGTTCCCTGATAGCTTATCAAACATAGATACAAGCCTACTTTCCGATTGGTTCAAAGAGATCATGTGATTATCCAAGCGCCCTCTACCTTAAAACATGCCCAACCATGTAGATATTGCATCATACATTCTACAACCAATCAGAAGCGTATACGTCATCTCTTATCTAGAGGTGATTTCAAGGTTACACAGAACCGGTTTTCTCGTCAGGTAAGGCCATTTTTACGTGAAATAAGTCATTTGTACGTTGTCTGGGGTGGTTAGAAGAAGTGTTTTTCGATCGTTTGTGCTAATTTTAAATAGATTAAAGGTTTCACATTACGAAAATGTAGTGAGGATGTATTTTTGCAATGATTCAAGTAAGTATGTTTATGTTTCATTATTTTTTAGTATACCGATCTTGTAATCTTATTTAATACATATGTTAGAAACTTTTTAATGTAAATATATGAATCTCATGTCTTGGTAAATGATATTTTTCCAATTGCGTTTAGTTTAACCGTATTTTTATAAGTTTTATATACATTAAGTTATAGTGTAGTACACATATCGTGTTAATTATTCCTTTGAATATAGGGTTTAGTAAAACTTATAAAATTTTTTTTGTTACTTTTGTTACTTTGTTAATACATGATTTAGAAAAATGTTACACTAGGAAGACTGACAATTGCAGTATACCTAGAAAGTCGGGAGGGGCCAGTATGGCCCCTTCTAGATTTTTGAGTGTAGACCAGTTATTGATATTGAAAATCTATAAATATGGTTAAAATTGAATTATTAGACTATAATATAAACTTAATCATCAAAATTACATGGAATTTTAATTTATACTGATAACAAAAATACCCTATTAAACAGAACATAAGTACTTTTTCAATCATATTTATATGCCCATTGTTCATAAAATTAAGTTTCCCCACTATAGAAAATAATAATTACAGATAACAATAAAATGAAATAAAATACGCCAGTTTAATTCATGAAACTGAACATTCATACACTAACTTCATTTATTTCACTTTGTACAGTTTTCATAACAATTGATGCACCACACTTCTCTCGAAGCACATTTGCCACAAACTGCAATTTTGAAATCCGGACATATCTTCCATGTATGGTTACCTTTGCAAGATATTTTTATCCTACATTTGACTCCCTTTTTTAGAGTTTTGTCTTCTCTGCTTATACATTGCTCAATCAGTTTCCTTGCATTAGTTGTATTTCTCGATGACACGTAGGGACCACGGAGTTCTTCACATAACTGTTGGATAAAATCTCTGTGGCTAAGTTTTTTCTTCCCGGTAAGCTCTTTATATAAAATCCACGCATTTATAGCAGATATATCCAAAACATTAAAAAACATATGCATAGGCTAACGACGTGTCCCGTCCCTGATTTGGTGCTATAAAGGCGTATCATTTGATCGACTATGTCTACACAGTACTTTGTTTGCTTATAATATGTAATAGTTTCTGGCTTTTTATTCTCACTGTCGTCGATGATAATGTTTTTATGAAGAGAACTTAGCAGCAAAACATTTTTATTTTTCTTCCCTTGATAAACAGCCAATGTTATATCGTTAACTCCCCGTATACAATAGTGGAATAAAGATTTTGTTTTTCCAGCTTCGCTGATGGTGGCACGTCTATGTCTACTGTCTATAGACTCTTGGGGGTTTGTTTCTGAACATTCCTTTTCCGAGATGTTAGTTTCATGGCATTCACCGTCATTCTCAGAAGCACATTCAGATTCATCATCAGAATTGTTGCTATTTGTGGGAAAATATTCTTGTCTTCGTCCAAATTACTAATTTCATTATCACCATAATTAATTTCATCTAATCGTTGTAATTCTTTTAAAATTTCTTCCTGAGTAAGTCCACGTACTCGGCGCATTTTTCCCGGTGACTAAATAAAACCTGAGTATGCGTATCACCGCATTATCAGTACACGACAAAAGCAACATATATTTCTCTCTGGGAGAGCAATCGCTTTTTTTATGTGTCCGGCCAGGGCCTTCTCTATTGTACTGAGTAGAATAGAGAAGGCCCTGGTCCGGCTCTCACTACGGTCAGCATGGGGGGGGGTTAATTACTATCCTATACAAAAGAAAATATGTAGTTCAAAATGCACTCAGAATACCATTTGTCATGTGGCAGAGATAACGTGAAAGGAGGAATTTCTGGTATCATTGTAAAATACCTCAGGGGCCACTCTGGCCCCTGCCGTCATTCTAGGTAAAGGTTCAATATTAACACTTCTGTGAGGCTAACAGATAAATAACAAAACAAATAATAAAATAGGATCAGATTATGAACAACTGGTCTGAAAGTTGCCACTTGGTTCAGAGTGTTATTAATTGGAATGACGGAACAATTAATGACCAGAGCGATCTGGGCCTCACAGGCCAACGCACGGCGGGCGTGGGAGTTTAGAAGGTGGGATGGATAATAGTACAGGGGGGCACAACAGATGAAGTCGAGTAGCAGCGCAGACCTTCTAGTATATCCAGATTATAGCTGGGATATTCTTGATGCACGTCGTTCAAACGTCGGGTATTCAGGGCGCGGGCGTAGGGAAATGTATATTTTTAAACGTTGTAGGTAACTAGGTGTTTTTTCTAAATTAGGTCTTTCATAACTTTAGAAGACAATGTGAAAAATGAATCTAGGGTTTGAATCATTGTACTGATTTGCGTGATCTTGTTTTAAAATATGTATACGCTTTGAGATTTCACAATGTTGCCAGACATTACTTTCAGGACACTCACTTAACTCATCTGGCAAGCTGGACACATTACTCGATACGCTCTCATCGCAATATCTAAGTTTCATTCTACACAGCACAACTCGCGCTCGGCTACATATCTTGGGAGGATGTTCGAGGGTGTTCGGGGGCTGGGGTTTCTCAATTGGGGGTGGTGAGCGTTGTGAGGACGTGGGTCGGGGCGGTAATTAGGGCCAGTGACGGGCGTGGACTTGTGGTCTTGCATTGTGGGGGGTAGGTGGGGAGGGCATCCGTGTCAGGGGGGGGTATACTGGTTGTGGGCGTGGAGGAAGAGTGTTGTGAAAGGAGTCTGATGTCTGGTTTGTTCGGGAAGGCAGTACCAAGAGGGGTTTAGGATCAGTATTCGGAGTCCATGGGTTTGGGGGTTTGGGATCCCGAAGTTGGGATGGGTCGGGGGCGAGTGTAGTATATGGGTGGGCGCGTACAGGATCAGTCGGACGGATTAAGGGACGGGTTTATAAGGGTAGGCGAATAGAGTCACGATTCCTTTATCAGCTGTCGTGTTGCGGGTCAGAGATTTTGAAGGCGCGATGATGGATACGTTTTAGTCGTTACATGGCAACGTGGTGGGATTATGGGTGGTGTGGTGGTCGGGGGTGGGTGGTGGGGTTAGGGGGTTAACGAGTTGTGCAGACAATGGGGGTGGAGAGAGGATTTAGGCGGATTATTGGACACGCATGATGACCACAGTTATGGGTCGCCGAGGGGGTACATGAAAATTATAGCGACCATCAAGATGCCGGCGTATTTAGATTGTCAAGGGAAGAAGTGTTATTTTTTTGATATTATCGTTTTTAGTTTAACAATAAGATAGTATGCCTATTTTATAATACGTCCGTACAAATCAGTACTTTAATCTGGATGATACCAAAATTAAGTGTAGGAATCAGCCAGCCTGTTTTGGGAATCGAAAGTATATAGTATTTTAAATTGTATACTCTGTTTTCGGACTGCGAGAAAAGCTCAAGGGTTACCACGTTAAGCAAAGTAAACGCTGTAGCATCGTTAGGCGTTAGCGGCATCAGGGCGGGCTATAAGGATATATTGCGTTTGTCACTAGCGGTGGGGCACGTAGAGTGAAGGAACGGATGGTGGGCAGGGGTTGGCGGTGAAGGGTGTTCAGTTAACAGGCACCTTTCGGGAAGAATGGAACGAAGTGGGGAAAGGAGGGGAGCCATTTGAGGGACGAATAACAATGTTCCATGAGAACTGCGCAGTGGGAGTTTGGGGTGTGTGTCTTTCAATATGGCGCGTAGGGCTTAGTCGGTAGGTGGGGTATAGGGTGATTGAGCATAGTATATGGCGGGTGTGGCATCTGTCAATCGTCGTGCTTGGTTCTTTAGGCAGGGGAGTTTGGATGCAGAGTGACTCAGTTCTGCGTATTTTATCTTGGTGGACGCCCTACGATGACGCATGGTTTAACGAGGGGTATGTTTAATATGGGGGCTAGGCATAATCGTTACTGTTTTCAGTTAGGGTTGGAGGGTGCACACATGACATGGACTTGTGGTGAGGGGTTTTGGGCATTGGTTGTCGTAGTGGGAGCGGATATTGGGGGGGGTATGCCGTCGGGTGTTTGTTTGTGTTGTGTGTGACACTTGTCACCTTGGGGCGTGGTGCGTTATATATAGGCGAAATATTGGCGGAGCTTGTCGTTCTCGGATCTCTCAGATGAGTGGGTGAGATCGTGGCCTGTGGTTATAGGTGAGGGCACTCAGTTGTGTATAACCGAGTGGGAGTGGGGGGGTTATAGGTAGTGGGTGTCCACTGAGAGAAGATGAGTTCCGAGTTCTGCAGATACTGGTTTATGGCATACGGTGTATTTTAGTAAGAGAGAAGGGGCCGGGGCAGAGAATTGTTGGGATCGGGGAGGGGCACTTTGACCTAATGACTATGGGGGTGTGGGCGGAGTGGCACGAGTCTTTGATGGGGCGCATTGTGGGTTGGCTTGTTTCATGTATGGGGCCACGGTTTTTTTTGTTTTGCATTAGTTGTTTCGATGTTATCGCACAGGGTGCAGGGTTAGACTAGTATCAATTATTTTGGGTTACGCCAGGTAGTGGGGGGGGTTTGTGGAACGGTTGCGTGGATTAGTTTGGAGGTGCTACATTAGGCCGAGATGTGTCGTCCCAAACACCGCGAACGAGGGTATTTAATGGTCTACTGGATATCGTTGCTCGGGGGGCAGGGAAAAAAATCTGACCCCACACCGTACGTTGGCATCATTCTATCGGCTCCTCGGCGAGGGCTTCTGCGGGCGCAGCTGCACGGTGGCTGACATGGTTGCAAACGGATTCTGGTCTGCGGGGGGGGGAGGGGAAACGAAGTGTGCTGGGAGGTTTGCGGCCGACGCTGCGGTACAAGGCTTGCGACCGATATGGAAAGTAAAAGTTCAATGCCAGTATAACTGTTTAAAAACACACTGCTTACTATTGCGCTTTGATCTATATTGCCTTAGCATGTCTTTAGTATGTCTTATACTGTCTTGTACTGATACCAAATACATGTATATTTTCGTTTTTTAATAACGTTAAAGCTTATTTTAACGAGAAAAAAGAAACGGACTTTAGGATATGTTTATCATTTTCATTGAAACTCGCCTATAAAACCCGAGGGGTCACCATGGCAGAGGATGTTTACGTAAATAAAGAAAGTTAGAGATGCAATGAAAAGGAGGAGACGAGAATAAAGGGGATCTTGTAATTTTAGACTGTTCGTCTGTGGGTTAAGTGAAAATAAAAAAAGAGATAAACTCAGAGGTTGCGGAAGAGAGGTGGGAGGAGCGAGTTTAGGGTAGGGGTGGGTAGGAGGGTGGCTTAGGGCGATTGTTGGGGGGGGGAGAGGAGTTATGTTGGGGGGAGGAGTGGGTTGAGATTGGTGGGTGTGGTTGGAGGAGGGTTGGGTTTTGGTAGATCGCATTTTTTAAAGCGAAATAATAGACGAATCAGATTGGGGCCACACATATGTTTGTGACGTTGATGCTGGGGGGCCGGGGTACTTGGTACGGTTGATTTTATAGTTTCGATATTTCATGGGAAACGGGCGTGGGTTGCCACACGATAAAAATTTGTACGAATATTTCTACTGTCGCAGGTGGGCGCTATCTGTGTATCCTAGGGCCCTTTTTTCGACTTAAAAAGGGTTTTGGTGCCCAGGGAACCACAGGCTCGATAATAAGGGCGCCAACCCTTATTGCGCATATTGCAGGCTGGGGCGGTTTTCGTGGACAGCAGGTAGTGATACATGTTGAGGTATGGTGTATATAAATTATATAAAACATCTCAGGGTCAGTGACAGGAGGTCCAACAAGCACACCAAAGTTAATGTGAGGTCATTATCAAATGCCACCGTTAGAAGCATCCGCAAAATATGGCACGTTGCACGATTCAGAAACATGTCCCGTTTAAAAATTCAATCGAAAATAATGCTAGATAATTCATTGTTGGAAAAACAGTATTCAATTCTTTTTCTGGCAACGTAATATAAAATATGGAATTATTTCGCGCGTGGCGTATGCTTTACTTGTAAATCTGTTATTCTGATTGAGTTTTGAAAGAGGCTTTAAACTCGTTACATGAAAATGACGCATATTTCGGATGCGGAAACTGAGTTATTTTAAAGTAATTTTATTTATTTTTTCAGCTGGCAATTTTATTCATTGTTACTGTTTCCAAGACAACCATAGCGGAAGATATCATACCGAATTATTAAAGCAGCTGCTATTGAATTAAAAATCCCTCTTTACATAAAGATTCGTAAAAATATCTCCTAATTTATATTTTTCCTCCGTTGTTCTTTTAAAAGTGGGCGAATTGTATGCTCCATCTTTTGCCGAAATATAAAAAAGTTATGACAGATAGAATTAAAGGTTAATTATTTTACGCAAACTTTATTTTACGCGAACTTTACTACGCAAACTTTATTAAAATTATTTTACGCGAACTTTATTAAAATTATTTTACGCATGAAATTTACGCGAACTTTACTACGCAAACTTTATTAAAATTATATTACGCAAACTTTATTAAAATTATTTTACGCATGAAATTATTTTACGCAAACGTCGTCAAAAGAGAAATTCCTTTTAAAAATTGCCCAAAATCCGCAGAATAAGTTACATTGTCAAAACAAACTGTTTTCGAAAGAAAAATGTTTCCTCTATCCGATGAAGCTTTTTCCTCTTATCCGCTAGCGCATAATTGATCATGCGAACATCGTTTAACTGCGAGTGCAATTACAGGCATTATTACGTATTATGCAAGAAAAATCGCTAAAAATCGGACAAAACATAAAATAAAACATTTCCAAATTCGAATTATGAAAAAATCGCTCCGAGGCGTGTTAGGATCTGTCCTAGTGAAGCGGTATGCAAAATTCCGTAGGCCTGCGACCAACCGTCTTGGCGCGATGTGATCGAGAGGCGCGCGCAAGAAGATCGATGGTCGCAAACCTATATACATAGCTACATACTATCTTTACTCTCGGATTTTATTATATAAGACTAGCTGCGTGCCCGTTCTCCGCACGGTTGGGAACGAAACTTTTTCTTATATGTATAGTAGGGTGGATCGAAAAGAATAGGAAAATTTTTTTTTTCGAAATCAATTTTGGCGGAGGGTGGAAAAGTTGCGTCTTTAGTATTTTAGTTTGCATATTAATTTTTATTGAAATCCTTCAATATCTTGAGGTGCCCCAACTGCCTGAAATGTAGTTTAAAATTGAAATTTTATGAAAATTAAAAAAATAATAATAATATACGAAATTGTTTTAGCCGGGGGGTCATAAAGCTTTGACTTGGGTACAATAGTTCATACATATATTTTTATTTAATTCCATTCATATCTTCCTGTGCCCCAAGCCCTCGAAAAATAGTTGAAAATTGACAATTTCATGAAAATGCAATAAAAATTGTAAAGTAAATATTCTTTTTAAATATAAATTTGGAAGGGTACCCAGGTAATAAAGTAAAAACGCTTGTGTAACGTCTTAAAAGCTACTATACGAAAACTAGAGGCGTTAGGAGTATTTTTGTAGATGCTCCAAAAAATGAAACTGTTTGGATTTTTTGCATATTTGATTAAGTTGATGTGCTAACATGAAATAAACTGAAGGAATATAATTAATAAAAATGAACATCAAATTCCTAATATATAATAGATATATGATATAATTAGCGTAAGAAAAAACTATTTTAATCTAAACTCTGATTTTGAATTTAAAAACTTTATGTCCCTTGATTCGCGCGCGTACGAGCCTAGATCTTATAAATCCGTCCCTTCTTTCTTCTCCACAAACAAGAGATGCAGCCTCTGTTACCAGTTTCACACTGCGTTCAGTTCCTTGTGTGTGGCATGGGAAGTTAGATAAATGAGGAAATTTAACTAAAGCAATATCCTTTGACAGGAATCATTTTAAGTCTTCATCGGAGATGCCTTTTAATACTGGAGGCTCTAAACACTCGTTATTGTCACTCCAAAAAATTAAATCCCTATAATCAGTTGATCACGGGTTTATTACCGGTACACGAAAATTTCTCACAGATGAAGTATTATGATTCTCTTTTCTGATAGATGTAACCTTGTGGTAAGCTAATTTTCGAATGGTATCTCTATCATCATATAACATAGCTAAAAGCAAATTCTCTGCATGTGCAAAAAATCCATTTCTTTGGATGACAGCGTCAACAGTTTTTCGTAGGTGATCCGGCATGTATCTTAAGTACATAATTAGCTTCCACAGGTGTCTAGAACCTTCAGTGCACAATGGCTTTCCTTTTATGTGGAACCACATTGGACCGTATACATTCATAATATATGTAACTAAATGTAATAAATTCTCAGAAGGCTCTTCTGTTGCCACATAAAGACGAATAATTCAATTTGCACTAGTCAACCACCTGGAATACACTACCGGCCCTGGTCGAATAGAAGCTAAATCTTGACTGCATTCTCCTGAAGACACCGCTTTTAACATATCCAACAAATATCATTGGTCTGTACTCAAAATATTCCGATTGGCATCTGGAAATGGATTTCCCTCGATCTTACAAAATTTCATTAAAGGAAGTGCCAATTGCACCAGAAAATGCTTTGGGGCCATGAGTTACGCCATCAAACTGAACCAGAAGATGTAGAGGAAATTCGTTTAGATGCAGCATGCAAATAAACCACTGAAGTGGACGATTTAGTTGAGCTTCTAGAAGACTTATAACTCCTGCCTTTGTACTAGTATTGACGATTGTTCCATTGCATCCGATTGCTATAAGGGAATCGGTTGATATACCTTTGTCGTTAAAGAAGGTTAATATTCCATTCTTAATGTTAATTGCAGATCCAGACGAAACAGTTAGATGCCCAAGGTAAATGGAGCTTGGTTCTTGTATTAAAGAAATGCTTTCTTCTTTGGTAATACAGCCGTAATACTTATTATCTTTTTCAACTTGTGTTCTAGTTTTATCTTTTCGCCCATCGAAATAGAGGCCTTGCATTTCCGAAGGTAAATTACCTTGTTGTAATTCTTTTCTGTGTCTTTCACGCTCTTTGCGAACTTTTATTTCGATCAATAACTTTAGTAGTATCCGTTTCGCTGACTAGGTCAAGATCCTGCAGAAGAGCGGAAGAAAGAGATGCAGCTGCTCTGTCTGAGATTCCACGACGATCACATTCTCTGGAAAAAGTGGAAAGTTTTATTTTTTGAACATTTGAACAGTCACCAGAAGCAGAAGAGCAAGAGGGTTGTAGACCGGAGTTGTGTTGCAAGCTGTAGGAGGTCTAAATGAATTTGATTTTCTGCTGACTTCTTTTTCTTCCTCTTTATTTGTATCCTCCTCTTTCTCTTCGTTTTCCGAAGAATAACTGCTTTCAAACTCTTTACAATCACTAATTTCTTTGAAGCTAGAAGGATAAGAATCAGTTTTCGAGTTTTTAGCTCGTTTTATTTTTCTTTCTTGTCTTTTTTGAAGCTCTTTTGTAGTTTTTTTGTCAACTGGCCCTATTATCATAGTTTTAGTACTTGGCTGATCGTTCAAAAATGTTCTTTCATCTACAGGTACCTTTCTTTCTTTTGAACAGCAACATGATGCAAAATCGTCACATTTGCAGCAAGCAATGTCAAAGAGGTTTCTCTCCCACTTGCACTTCAGATCGTCCAGTTTCTTTGTGTAGCCGTCTGATTCTTTTCTACCATTGTATGGTTTCAAAATCTTCCTGTATTCGTTGTTGAGATTTGTTATCTTTTCAATGATTCCTTTGTTTGAAATTATTGGAATAGAAGACTTGTTCCGTATAATTTCCGACTCCGCGACTTTTTTTGATATCAAAGGAGCAGGTGGGTCTTTGTTTTTCATAAAGCTTTTTATCCGGTTTCTGACAAGCAAAAACTTTCGAATTATACCTGCATTTGTAGGAAGTTTTATTGGAGACATCTCGGTGGGGTTGCCAAACAAAGGGCAAACAGAAGATTTCCTTGTGGGAATTTTGACTGAACTCATTCTGTCTTTATATCTTAACAAAAAAGTAAAATAAAATAAAATAAATAGTTGAAATAAATGTAAGGAAGTAAAAAAAAAAAGAAACATAGCTAACAGAAGAACACTAGGAGTAAAATGAAAGAAAAACAACATATCACAGTATATACTGGAGAAAATTATGAAATAACTTACTTCAGCAGTGGCGGCTCGTGATAAAAAAAATAGGTGAAGAGCTTGATACCAAAATATTATGAAAAACACCTGATGCAGCCATTAATATGGGCGTCGGCAGAATATTTCCCAGGGGGCGCAAAGACTACTCAAGGGGGGCAAAGACTACTTTAACGTACAGTTACCATGTTGAAAAGAGCAAAAAAGCAAGGGGAAAACACTGCATACAAAAATCCAGGGGGGGGGCATAGCCCCCCTTGCCCTATGGTGCCGGTGCCCATGTCCATTAAGCATGGTAATTAGGCTGTGGCACAGGCCTTTCTGCGGAAAGAAATTTTTAATCTTTCAGCGATGCATTAATTCCTAATGCCTCCACTGGTCGACCCAGGGACCTTTTAACCTTTGAAGTGAGGGTAAGCTCAGTCTCATTTCGGGACTCCTATCCCCCTTTTTGTTTGGATTAAGTAAAGTTTTTAATGATTTTCTTTGTTAAAGGGATATTTAATTGATTTAATTATTCTAATGATTTTATTTGAAAAAAAAAATTTTTTTAATTAATTTGAAATTTGCCTTAGATAAAAATATATTATTCATTATCTCCGCAATACTTTACTTAATTAAAACGAGATTTTACAGTATTTTTAAAATTACTGTAAAAAGTAAACTAAAAACATTTCCTTACTACTGAAACAATAAACTTTATTTATTTAGTCATATATTTTTCATGAGACATGGGGCTTTTTTCGGGAATTCTTTGTTCGTTTTGATGACATCATAAAAATCACAACATGGAAGTTCTGAATTAATTTTGACCTTTAGACGATTTTTAACATTACATATTGAAAGTTTACCCCTTTCTACCGACCAAATGTTCCTGATAATAGAAAATTTTGTCTCAACTGGAACAAATATCCCAAGTATAGACATCGCATACTGAACTAATTTAGAAATGTTGCTACATGGAGTATCAAGACTTCTAAAATGCCTTAAAAATAGCTTTCCATTTCTCTTAATTAAAAATCTTTACAATAACTTAGAAGATCATTTAAGAACAAAATTTTGAATTTTTATCCGTTTTGTAGTCATTTTTGAGCCCCCTTCAAATTATGACGGGAAGCTTAAGCTTCTCGAGCCGTTTCGCTAATCAGGCTCTATGTCGACCACGAGAAAGAACATCTCTTTTATCGTCATCATTCCACCGACTAAACGGTGTTTGTGATACATTACAGACTATATCATTTACAGGAAACATAATGAAGGTGAATAAACAGAAAAGAAAGTAACTATTATTATCATTAAAATTAACACAAGAAGAAACTCTAAAATTTTCAAAAGACAGCAGTAAAAATCTCATGTGCCAAAATCTCAAACAAATCACGTGGTTTCATTTTCCTACACAAATTTGTGCTTGGAGATGCACTACGCTGGGTTTTCTCTCACTTGAAGAGACAGACCGTTTTCTGAGGGATCTCTTCACCTGATAGAAAGTAAAGCTGTAAAACTGAACGAAGCGTTTGGGGTTACCATGGCAACCCCCCCCCCCAATAAGTGCAGTAGAAGAGATAATTTTTCCTTAGCACTTCAAAATCACCCCGTCAGAACCCGCGTACCACGTGACTCTAACAATGGACCAATCGTGACACAAGTCTTTGAAGCTTTCTTTGGCCGCGCGGTGTATTATTTCTATGCGCGCGGCAAGGGGAGGGGTGGGAAGAGAGTTTGGCTTCACTGATAGTAAGAACATGATTTAGCACATAGTCTTATGGCAATTGGGCTTTCATCAGAAATGTAAATGTATTCTTACAGACTAAATTTTAAAAAGGATTATGGCTTGCTTACGTTACACAATTTTTTGTTACTTACAATACTTGGTGAAGAGGCACTTCACCTACTTCACCTGAAAAGCTGTCACTGTACTTCAGATTATAAACAAGCAATGTAGTTGTAGAGTACTTGCCAGAGTGTGGTTGATGAAATACTCAGAGTAATATTTAATTTCAAACATTCATAATCAATCTCAACAAAAGCTGTCTTTTAACATATGCTACATGGAATCGTCTGCGTATCAGCGAGACGTCTCATTCTTTTGGCGGAGAAAATTTAGTGACGTCATATCGGAAGCACCGACGAAAGCTAATTCTTGTTTCGTGTCGATGCTGGCGAGGGAAACAGCCTATTTTTTTTTGTTTTCTATTCAAATTTTTAGGTTTGGAGCACCCAAAGGAAGTGCTCAGAAATATTTGTTTGTGGTAAAAGAAATTTTTGGCCATTCGAAAAGTTATGACATTCAAACCATTACATATATATGTATTTTTAGGGATGAGTGGGGCACCGAAGGGAATGTTTAAAAAAAAAATTTTTTTTGAAAAATTCTCACCTGACCATTTGGCAACTTTTGCCATGTCAGCCGTCATCAAAATAAAAAAAAATATTTTTTTCGATCCACCCTAATGTATAGTTCGAATTGATTCCAGTGATTATGAATCTAAAAATAAGCAAAATGTTTATTTGACTCTTCGCGTAAAGTTACTATTTAGTTATTCGTAAAGTTAGTATAAGTACTGACCTGAGACCATTGTTAATATTATGAAACAAAAAACTATGCCGGTGTCATTAGCGATCAGAAAAAGAAAAGCGTGACGGTTTGCAGCGAAAATTCCTTACTTTCAAAATGTCACATTTCTACATCATACTCCTTTTTAGATTTAAGTTATACCATTAATACTTTAGATACTACATGATGTGGAGAACCTTTTTATTTTATAATTAAATAGTTGTGTACCCGCTCTTCGCAAGGCAAGAAGAGAACATTTTCCTAGAATGTTACCATAACTACATGTGACAAAACAGAATGTCGAAAAAAAAAAAGTTCAGGTACTGTCTTTTCTGTGGAAACTACCGCGGGATATATTAACGCGACTTAAAATTATTTAACGTTTAATTAGCTGTGATGTAAGACGGCTGTTGTAAAACGAATAGAAACGAATAGTTTCACGAAGTATTTATTAATGCAGTATATTGTGCTTTTATCAGTATTGCCCTAGCATATCTACTAACTATTACTTATACTATCTTTTACTGATACCAATATATTTTCCTTTTTCCATCTTTAATGCTTAATTTAAAGAAACGGTTTAGATATTTGCTACGAACGTTGTCTTTTATTGTTTGACGATTCTTTGCAATTTACGCATTACCAAAAACGATAATCGTTTCACATTACATGGCTCACTGGGATAAATACAGGATGTCCGAAAAGCTCCGTTTTTGCGTAGGAGTAAATTTTCGCTTCTTCGCCGATTTGTTGCTTTAACCCAACTGTATCACTGTTGCCAACTCTGCCGGAGAAAAAGATCTTGGTAAACTGGCAATTTAGGAGTATTTTGTAAATCGATAATGAAATTGCAAATGTCTCAAAGAGCTTTGGCAGATAAGCATATTTCAGCAGCATAAGCACGTAAACGCCGAAATATTTTTATTTTTTTTCTCAGCTTGAAAATATTGTTAGCCATTTGTGGATACTTTTAACTTTGATTTTGGGCACATTTTCTCCGGCAATGTTGGCAAGAGTGATACAGTTGGGTCAAAGGGACAAATCGGCGAAGAAGCGAAAATTTACTCGTGCACAAAATTCCATAGGAGAAACTGGTTTTCGGACAGCCTGTATATATCCCAGTGAGCCACGCACTTTATCGTTACCATTAAAACAGATCTCCATTCAATTTTATGCGTATTTTTTGTCAGATTGGCGTATTTAGCACTGCAAAATATTTCTTGCGATTCGAAAACGTGTCCCGTTTAAAAACTCAATGAAAAATAATGCTGGGTAATTCATTGTTGAAAAAACAGCATTCAATTCTTTTTCTGGCAACGTAATATAAAACATGGAATTATTTCGTACGTGCCGTATATTTTGCTTGTGACTTTGTTATTCTGATTGAGTTTCGAAAGGGGCTTTAAACTCGTTACACCAAAATGACGTAGATTTCGCATGCGAAAATTCAGTTATTTTAAAGTAATTTTATTTATTTTTTTCAACTGGCAGCTATTCAGTTTTAGTTACCATGACGGCTAAATTTGCAAGCTTAATATCAAACGAAATCTTGAAGTAGCTGCTATTGAATTCAAAATCCTTCTTTACATAAAAATTCGTAAAAAAATTTCTAATTTATATGTTTCCTCCGTTCTTCTTTTAAAAGTTGGCGAATTGTATGCTCCGTCTTTTGCCGAAATATAAAAAAGTTATGACGGATAGAATTAAAGATCAACAGTTTTAAAATTATTTTACGCAAACGTCGTCAAAAGAGAAATTCTTTATAAAAATTCCCAAAAGTCTGCAAAATATAGAAATTTTTTTCCTCTATCCGATGATGCAAACATCGTTTTACTGCGAGTGCAATTACAGGCGTTACTACGTATTAAGCGAGAAAAATCGCTAAACATCGGACAAAACATAAAATAAAACATTTTCTAATTCGAATTTCGAAAAAATCGCTCCGAGGCGTGTTAGGATCTGTCCTAGTGAAGCCGTATGCAAAATTCGGTAGGTCTGCGACCTACCGTCTCGGCGCAATGCGATCGAGAGACGCGCGCAAGAAGATCGGAGGACACAAACCTACCAACATAGCTACATACATTGTTTACTCTCAAATTTTATTATCTACTAGCTGCTTGCCCGTTCTCCGCACCGTGGGAAACGAATATTTTCCTCACACATATAATTCGAATTAAATCCAGTAATACGGAATCTCAAAACCTGAAAAAAATACTTGAATCGTGACTAAAAGTTGATGTCATGAGTGCAAATCTGAGATGATTGCAACCTGATGACACAAAAACTTTGCCAGTGTCACTGGCGATCAAAAAAGAAGATCTTTACGGTATGCAAATGAAACTTCTCTCTTTCGAAAAATGCCTGCTTTCTACTTCACATAATTTTGTTTTTTTAAGCTTAATTATAGCATTTAATATATACCAGATGAATAAATTACATGATGTTGACAACTATTTTATTTTATCTTGTCCCTAATAGCACAACAGTCGCCTGTGACTGAAATGCGACCACTCAATACTGCCACAATAGAGTTACAAACAGTCGTCGCGACTCCGCAGCAAAGTCACGCCAGAGTCCCTATGTCCTCTCGCTGTGTAGTCGCATTGCGACCGTTCAGAGAAGTCACGATGAGACAGTTTTGCGACAGCGAAAAAATTCGGGAAAAAGGGTTACCGAAAATATACACCAGATGGCAGCACCAAACTCTCAGGCAAGAAGAAGTTGAGGTCCAGAATCGAACCAGGGATCTACTGGTTATTAGCCCAGCATCTTACCGCAACGCTGTGATTACCGTGCTCGGGAACCTTTAAAAGTAAACTGACGGCTGCAAAAGCTAGTTCTGACGGCTTCTTTTGGAAATTTAAAATTTTTCTGTGAGTATTTTATAAATAAGTTTTATATATAAATATATGTATTTATTTTTAAATAATATAAAAAATATCATTATTTTCAGGAGATAATGTGCTGTTTTATTTAGGTATTCATCCGAAAAAACTAATGATTTATTGAAATTTTTTATTCGGTTATGAAATAAATTTGTAATGTGCGACATGTGAGGTTTGATATATATTAAGGTATGAGGGATAAGATTTATATTTTTGCTATATTTTGCCTAAAAGGGATTTCATATAAAAATAAATAAAATTAATTGGAAAAACATGCATTAGATAAAATAAATAAAGTATTTTTGACTTAGACCCATAGTTTTATCTCAAATTTTTCGTAGTGGAACTTTCAAACATACCAGAGACGTATTTAAAGGGGGAGGGGATCTGAAAACTTAAAGCAATTATTAAAAAACAGCAATTTTGAGACATTTGTATTTACTCTAGTAACAATAAGGTTGAAAATACCGGATAGTCCCTCCCCCCATCCGAAATTTAAACCTTACATACGCTATCGAAACATATATGCCATGGGGATATGAAAGAAATTGTTAATTTTACTCACAGATACTTAGTTTTCACTTGTGATTAGAACTCTTAACTCTAATATTTTTAAGAATAATATTTTTTTATAAATAATATTGCCTTGTTTAAACGAAATAATTTAAAAGTTAATAAATTAAACTAAATTCCATTACTACATAACTGCGAGGTTTTATTGAATTACTATTTTCGGATTTATTTATTAAATGTTTCAGGAAAGAAATTGTCACAAAATATTAGAAAAAAATGAGTATGTATCCAAAGTCGCAAAAGCGGCCAGTGTGACGTCATTTTGAAGTCCAAAAAAATCAGTAGTCGCAAAATAGTCACACAGTGACTTCACAGTGGAGTCACTGAGCGACCAATCACATACTAGTCACATGGTGACTTCACAGTGGAGTTACTGAGCAACCGATCACATACTAGTCACGTGGTGACTTCACAGTGGAGTCACTTAGCGACCGATCACATGCTAGTCACATGGTGACTTCACGGCGACGTCACCTGGTGACTGGTCACAAATAAACTTCACAGTGACCACACAGTAGAGTCACATCACTCACAAGTCACAATGTGAGTAGTATGTGACAGTCCTGTGACAATTGTGACCCTCTGTGACGTCACAGCGACTCTTTTGTGACCATCTGTGCTATTAGGGGTATTTCCTAAAGCGTGGACAATACATTAGCGCAGTTATTTTGCAGATGACTTTATTGAATTTCACCTAAATTCACAAAACCTGCATGAAATAATATAAGCACCACGTACGTTATAAGCCAAAATTGCACACAGTTTTTGTGAAAATCGTCCCATTTCAAATGAAAACATTTGTGACGTAACTTCTGCGATAAAGTTTATCACCCTTGCTAAACTCTTACTGCATTATCACACTTGTTACATAAAACTGACTTTGGTCTCACTGTCAACTCGCCCTAACTAAATAACTAATTTCATGTTTTATTTTTAAAAATTTCCAGTAGACCCCTTCATAACACGGGTCTACAACACGAATTCGTAGAACACGGCGAAAAAATTGTGATCGTTTTCGTGTAACACGTTAAAAGAGACTCGTACAGCACGGTAAAATGAGACATATGTTCTGATATTATGACGCTTTAGCTCCTGTAAGTAACATAACTTTTGAATGGCAATACAAAACATCATTGTATTTCTACGGAGTGCAAATAAGTTTTGCCGCGATTATTCCGCGCAATCCGCACTCCAGGTGGAGTATAGCGCAGGACCCGTACAACACGGATTCCTATAACACGGAACGTATCTACCGTGTTATAGGGAATCTACTGTAGTTGCATAGTGTCAAATTCAAAAGAAAATTCTAGGTTGCCGTATTTAGTAATATTTCATCTCACCTTGGTGGCAAATATCCGAACTGTATCAAAAGTAAACTTTACAAAATTTTTAATTCTGTATAACCCTCGAAAAAACTTCGGTGTTTACCATCTACGACGGTTTTTTCATGACGTGACAACTTATGCTTGCGTGCAGTGGCGTAGCCAAGGAGGGGATAGGGGGTCACAACCCTCCATGAGGAGTTTTTTGCCATACAAAATGTATATTCTTCACTCCCTTATCACACACGCGTATACATACATATATGTGAGCTGCAGTAGTCGTAACACCCCCATGAAAAATTTCTGGCTACGTCACTGCTAGCGCATAATTGATCATTTTTCTTTTCATGTATCAGTGATCAATATACTTCAGGATGAGAATCTCCATTGAAAAAAAAATGTTCTAAAAAATCTGACCCCAGAAAACTGATTAACACAGTGGGGTTACCATGGGCCCAACCCAGAAAAAAATTTCGGGGGGGGGGGTGTACAGAAATTAAATTTATAAATTCATAAAAGATGAAAAAGGCCCAATTTTTCACAAAAACGCTTCATTATTATTGTTTTGTTAACAAAATTTTAGATTTCGGGGGGGGCACCCCTGGTCCCCCGGGTACGGCCTGGGGGTTACACAAATACGCGCCGGACATACGCTCTTGTTTATGTCCGGAGGAGCATGTACATTAGTGCTTGTGTACTGCTCCGGATAATCTGCCAGCAAGGCAGCAAAAATTGACATAAAAATGGCACCCACACGCGAAGGAAATAAAATTAAAGGTATATAGAATTACATGAAAACTTCGATTATTTTTAAAGTGCATGCCTCTTACAGTTCTATTTGTTTCACATTTGATGCGTTTTCACTTTTACGAGTCTTAAAAGCTGTAGAAATGAGTGGTTTCACTTAATTGTTAAATTTAATAACTTAAGTGGCAACAATGGATTCCGTTGCTACGGAAACTATAAAAATGGAACATGAAATGAGTTATTTTTGTTTACTTTGCTAGAACTGCCATATTGGTGTCAATAACGCCACCAGTCGATGCCAAATAGCTCAAATCACAAATTAAACTTGACACTAAAGGCAATTCGCAATACCCTGTTTGGCGGAATTAAAAAAAAAAATATCTATGCATACGCTAGTGACATCGGCTCATCTCAATTGTGGAATGTAATTAATAATATGTACAGAGTTGCACTACATTTCAATATTTTTCGCCAACTTTGCTAAGAAATATACTAAAGTAGGAATCAACATACATTTCAATTCGTAAAATAAAAAATATATTAGACAGTATTAATTAAGCCTTTCTAACGCTTTTAGTAAAAGAAACTTCAGTAGCGCTGCTTTAAACAAATAAGAATCAATTATTTTTTACACAGTACTTCGATCGCCAAATGCCAACATACACCATTTTGCGAGATTTTTTGTTTTCAGGGCATCATTTGATAGCATTGATTTAACAGCAATCAAAATGGGAAATAGTTGTCTATCATTTTTGTAGGAAGCTAAAGGCTGATTACAGTTAAATAAATAAACAAACTAATAAAAAAATACTTTTTAATTATCAAACAAGCCCTTTTGGCTAAACAGCACTTATGCTATACACACACTCAAAATCTATAGAACAACCCAATCTTTATATTTTCACGTAGTTAATAAATTTTGTGCGTGCAACTTTTTGCTATGCATTTTAAGATCATGAAATGTCTCGTTTTAAATAAAACCAGTGAGTTAATTGGAGTCAGTGACTAACCTGAAACCAGTGAGTTTATTGGAGTCAGTGACTAACCTGATCCCACAGA
Organism: Cheiracanthium punctorium; assembly: GCA_038373885.1. Classification (NCBI taxonomy): domain Eukaryota; kingdom Metazoa; phylum Arthropoda; class Arachnida; order Araneae; family Cheiracanthiidae; genus Cheiracanthium; species Cheiracanthium punctorium. The sequence goes on from JAWZYV010017938.1 coordinate 36,858, forward strand.
TCGGCTGTCCTGACAGTTCTGTCGTCCTCGACTGAAACTTAAGTCATTTTCCCCAAGACTTCATATACTCGGCGGCACTGGATGTTTTATTTGGACCTTCGTGATTTCCTACCTTTTCTACTTCGTAGCTATCGTTTGGCTTTACAACCGATACTCTATAAGGTCCGTGATAATTTTCTTTCAGCTTTAAGCCTGAACCGAATTGGGTTCTTTTGATTGCTACTATATCACCAACTTTATACTTCTTTGATTCTTTTCTACACTTATTAAATTGTTTCTTATTTTCTTCTTGAATTTTCATGATGTTTTTCCTCGCTTCTTCTCTCATATCTTCTCGTTCTTTCATCATGTAGTTTTTATATTCATCTTCTAATATCTCCTTAATTCTCAAGTCATTCTTATCTTTCATTTTAATTCCTATCAATAATTCAAAAGGAGTGAATTTCGTACTTCTTGTGGTAGAACTATTGATGATTCTCTGTACGTCGGCTACGTACTTGTACCACTTTGAACTGTCTTCTTTAGAAAGTTTTGACAGGACTGGAATCAAGATCGCATGCGTTCTTTCGACCTGTCCGTTCCCTATAGGCAATCCGGTCGTTATCTTTATGTGTTCGATACTTTGCTCTGCACAATATTCTTCAAATTCTTTAGATGTGAATGCAGACCCCCTGTCTGATATTATTCTTGAAGGATTACCGAACACTACTTGTTGTAGTTTCAGTTTGTCTATGACTTCTTTGGCTGATGTAGACGGAACAGGATAAAACCACGTAAACTTCGTGAAAGCATCTGTTACTGTGAAAATATACTGATATCTTTTGTCAGTAGATGGCAATGGGCCAATGTGATCAATATGGTAGGTGCTTAAGGGCAAGTATTCTTTTGGAATTGGATTCAAAAATCCTTCGGCTTTACCGCGTTTTCTATTGTGTAAAATGCAGTCAATACAGTTTGCTATTACCGTCTCGACTTGTTTTCTCAATTTTGGAATGTAGAACTCTTGCTTTACTAATTCTTCTGTTTTGGAGACAGCAAAGTGACCTCTGTTATGCATCTTTTTGATGATTTCATTTTGCATTTCTTCAAGTACTACTAGCAACTCTCTTCCATTTTCCCACTTGTATAACGTATTATTCTTAAGGAAGTAACCGTTTTCTTCTCCCTTGTCAACTAAGGTTTTTATTGTTTTATATGTTCATCTTGCTCTTGTGAAGCGATAATTTTGGCCGTTACCCCATCTAAAGATCTAGTGATGATTAGAACAGTGTTTCGACTCAGTGCATCCACATGTTTCATTCGATCTGCTGTTCGATGTTCGATTTCATAATCAAAGTCTTCTAGGAATAAAACCCATCTGGCAACTCTTGCCGCTAATTCCTTTTTGTTCAACGTTTTCTGAAATGCCTGACAATCAGTAATGATCTTGAATTTTGAACCTAACAGATAGTTTCTGAATTTTTTTAGGGCTTCGATTATTGCGAGTACCTCTAATTCATAACTGCAATACTTTTCTTGTTGAGGAGTTGTTTTCTTACTCATATGTTGTATAGGATGAAATTTTTCATCATCTTCTTTCTGTAGTAATACAGCACCAAAACCATGGCTGCTTGCGTCAGTGTGCAATTCTAACGGAGATCCTTGTTTGAACAAATGTAATACTGGCTTTTGGGACAACATTTCTTTCAATTTGTTAAATGCTTCTTCTTGTTCAGGACCAAACTTAAATGTGGAGCCTTTTCGTAGTAGATCACTCAATGGTCTGGCTATCTGGGCATATTTGGGTATAAACTTGCGAAAATATCCACTTAACCCTAGAAATGACTGAACTTGCTTAATGGATTTAGGTTGAGGAAACCTTTGAACGGCTAATGACTTATTGGGTGAAGGTTGTATCGTTCCGTCTTGCACGACATAACCGAGAAATTCAACTTTTCTTTTCAAAAACTGACACTTTTTAAAATTGATGTCCAACCCGTATTCAGAGGCAACAGTCAGCACTCTCTGTAACTTTTCAATTCCTTTCTCTTCATCTTTGGATATAATGATTATGTCATCCATGTAAATAACAATAGTATTATCACTCAGCAACTCCCTGAAAATTCTACTTATGAATCGTTGAAATTGACTTGGTGATGTGCTTAACCCGAAAGGACATTTTAAAAATTCATATTCCCCATTATGTGCAACAAATGCAGTATATTTTCTGCTCTTCTCATCTATTTCGACGTGAAAAAATCCGTTTTTCAGATCTAAAGTTGTAAAAACTTTCGCCTTCTCCAAGTGATCTAATACGTCTTCAATTAATGGTAAAGGGAAACGGTCTTTAACGATCTTCCGATTTTATTTTCGATAATTACACACAACCTATACGAGTTATCTTTTTTTTACATAACACCACTGGTGCAGCATAATCAGAATAACTAGGTCTAATTATCCCATCCCTTAACCATTCATGAATTTGATCTTCTATTATTTTCTGTTCTTTCAAAGGAAATCTTCGTGGACGCTCGCTCACAGGTATATCGTCAGTTAAAATTATGCTCATCTTCATTTCAGCAGTCTTCGTTTTTCTTGGTTTGTAATCTGCAATCAACTTCCTGATTTCTTCTTTACAATCTAAATCAAATGACTCAAATCTATTTCTTTAGAGCTTACAGCTTCGGATAGATTAATCAAAAAATTATTTTCTGGTAACCCTTCATTTTCAAATTCTTTCCCCTTGCTCTCAAGGAAAACTTGATTCTCATTTAAGACCTTGTTTACACTACTCTCGTGATTTATATAAGATGTTTTTATACAAGTATTTTCGCGTGAATCCGTTTTATTAGGCGAATATTGATGCGTCAACAGTTCATTTATTTGAAAAGTGTTTTTATTTTCAATATTCTGAATTCTAGGCGATTCCTTATATCCAGTTACGAATTATTTTACTACTTTAATGTAGCCAATCCAAACATTTTCGCGCTTGCCTAATACCTTTAATCCATTTTCATCGATAGATAAATTTAATTTGTTGATTACGTCGACTCCTAAAACAATTTCATGCGCGAGATCTTTCATAACGTAAGCATTAGTAGAAATTGTAATATTATCGATACACAAATCCGTTGTAAAATAACCTAATGGTTGTACTACTTCTATGGCGATACCTGATATTTTTACATCATCAGAAAATAGTTTTGGAGAGCAAATTTTTATATAAGTTTCGTAATTCACAAGGCTCAATTCGCTTCCAGTATCGATCAAACATCTTGCATTCTTGCCGTTAATTTGAATATCTTTTTCCATCCTATTGGAATTTGACATAGATTTATAGAAGTTAGCTTCCTTTTTGGTATGTGAAGTGGATACTTGGTTGAAATTTTTATTTTGTCGAGAATCATGGCGGGAAATTTGGCAATCATTCTTTCTATTTAAACATTGAGAAGCGACATGGCCGTAGAGATTACAGGCGAAGCACTTAATTTTTTATCTGTCCCTATTTTTTATCGCACAGTCAACATTTGAATTATTCGCGCCATTCGAATACCTGGATTTATTATTATTTTGGACACGATTAAAATACTTTTCATTATCCGATTCCTTCATGTAGGATCTTTTATTAGTCATTTCAAAATTATTTGAACTTCGATTACCCTTCCTGAAACTACGCCTTGCGGCTTCATAATCATCTAGCTTGTTTACTAACACATCAACTTTTTTAATACTTGGGAGGTCATCAATGAAATGTTCTTGAATGTCATACGGAAAACTCTGTTTTATGCGATCCGTTATAATTAATTCCTTCAGATTTTCAAAATCGCCAACCTCCATGCCGTGAATCCACTCATCGAAATAGTTACGAAGCTCGAAAGCAAAATCTCGCCAATTGGCGGACTGTTGTTTCTTGTGAGAGATAAACTTCTGCCGAAATTCTTCTGCCGTTAACTTAAAACGCTTTAAAATAAGGTTTTTCACGTGATCGTAATCATCTGCTAAGGGATCCGATTCTCTCGATATTATATTTACGAATTCTAATGGTAACAAACTTAATAAATGCATTACCCAATTATTTTTAGGTATATCTAATCGGCCGATTTGTTTTTCGAATACTGCTAGATAAATACTAATATCTCCCGATCCGTCGAATCGCGTCATAATATTTTGCGGAGTTTGTTTTCTATTCTCATTATTAGACTCAAGCGGATTTTCTATTGTGGTTTCTCGTCTACAAGTACTTTCTAATCGCCGTAACTCAAATTCTCTTTCTTCCCTCTCCCTTGCGATTGCTATTTCTCTTTCTTGCGATTGCTATTTCTCTTTCTTCCTTCTCTCTTGCGATTGCCATTTCTCTTTCTTCTCTTATGACCTCAAGGCGAGATTTGAAAAAATCTTCAAAATCCTCAGAGTCTTTAATTAACTTTAAAAGCGCAGGTACTTTTATATTTGGCAGAACATTGATACCTAACTCTTCGCATAATGATAACAAATCACATTTCTTGACTTTCATTAAGCAAGACATATTTTCTTAATAAACTTCTTCCTTTAAGATATAATAAAATTTCTACTCACAGTTCCTTGGATTACTCAATGGTTGAAATGCTGCAATAACATTACTCAACATTAGTCCGTAAATCAATCCCGGTAAAGAGCCCCCATTTGTAGGAAGCTGAAGGCTGATTACTGTTAAATAAATAAACAAACTAATAAAAAAAATACTTTTTAATTATCAAACAAGCCCTTTTGGCAAAACAGCACTTATGCTATACACACTCAAAATCTATAGAAAAACCCAATCTATATATTTTCACGTAGTTAATAAATTTTGTGCGTGCAACTTTTTGCTATACACTTTAAGATCATGAAATGTCTCGTTTTAAATAAAACCAGTGAGTTAATTGGAGTCAGTGCCTAACCTGAAACCAGTGAGTTTATTGGAGTCAGTGATTAACCTGATCCCACATTTATATGGTTCGATCGCCAAAATTTAATGCAGGCATATTATTGATAAGTAGCAGTTATTTAAATTATTGTTAACTATAACGGGTTTTAATCACCGTTAATTACCATGTACAAAATGAGAGAATTTCAATTTTCTGAAATTTGGCGGAATTCCTCTAACTTAAATCAGTTTATTTAATTTGGTGAAAATTTTATAGATCGTTTAAAATCGCCTTAATAACTGCATCATTTCTGTATGAAAAATCGAAGCATAGCGCCGTAAAATTTATACTAGTTATTAAAAATACTATTTCGTTACGCTCTCGGTAATTTGCGCCAATCCCAAAACTGTACAAATCGGTAGAACCTATTACTTTCTCAAAATCGCCAAATGAGCCATTTTTTTTTTCGGCCAAACTAAAAAATATACATATTAGTCTCGGAAATCCCTCAATCCCTTTTTCTTTTACACATAAAAAACATTGAATTCCAGCTCTGATTTAACATCAACGCAATATTTTAATTAAAAAATAACTTTGTAAATAATCTAAACAGAAAAAAATCATTATTATTTTTTTTTTACTGCAGGAGTCTAAATAGTTTAATAAAATAGCCAAACATGACAACCTCGATGCTTATTTCTCACTTTTTTGACTACAGGGGTTACAATCACGGAATTGCGGAGAGCAAAAATAAGCGTTTTTGATGGGGTTTTTTATTAATATCTCCTAAACTAATTCGAATTTTGAAATTTAAATTAGCGGAGGTTCTTTCTCGAAATTTTCTGAATTCGTGGATACCTCGTTCGAAACTCAACTCCCAGCCGTTTAGGAGGAGATGATGTTACACACAGACAACACACGACAGACGCGCACAGATTTTAATAGTATAGACAGCTGCTACCCGCGACTTCGTCCGCGTCGGCATTAGAATTAGGTCCCGAGAGAAATGTAGCATGTGTGAATAACAAATATTGTTGCGACAAAAGAAACTGCATTTAAATATTATTTGCTTTTTACTTGTTTACAAATGAAGTATTATGCATGGTAGTATACTTCATTTAAAATAAGAGAATATGCAGAATTACTAAATTTAGATTTTTTTTCAGGCATTTGGCGAATAGAGACAGTTATGACAGTATTTGCGAACTGTTTTGTAAAAGAAATATTTATGCTATAATGCATGAATTTTAGTCTATGTTAATCAGGAATAGAGCAGCTTTCTATTAGTGAAAAAGTTTTAGAATCGGTTCTGTAGTTACAGAGATACCCAGAGAGCGTAATGTATTAGAATAATTTTGGGTGTTCCTGTAAAGGAACTATTTACGCTACATGCATGAATTTTAGCCTATAGTACTCAAGAATAGTGTAGCTTACTATCAATAAGAAAAGTTTAGGAATCGGTTCAGTACTTACAGAGATGCACATAGAGCGTAATGTAATTCTTATTAGCATCCCTGTAAAAGAACTGTCTGGGATATATGCATTAAAGGTAGCCTATAACACTTAGGATGCCACCAGTGTCTAAGAAGTTCTGCTCTCAAAACTGCAAGGCGGGAGATGCCAGGTTCAAACCCCCATCGCGCCTGTCGACCTAGCCGCGCCCAGTTTTCCGTGGTTTTCTGAAAAAAAACCTCGCGTAAATACGGGCTGGGATCCCGTAGAAAGTCCCCCACAGAGGAATTCGCCATATAGGCCTAGGACCCTAGTGCAGTCAATCGGTCTTAATCCAAAAACAAACAAACAATAATACTCAGGAATAATGTAACTTTCAATCAGTGAAAAAAGTTTTAGAATCGGTTTAGTAGCTACAAAATTTCCATAGAGCGCAATGCATTAGAATTATTTTGAGTGTCTTTGTAAAAGAATTATTTATGCTATATGCTTGAAAGGCTGCCTGTATGTTAATCCAGGGCATAAGCTATTTTCATTACAAATTTTTCCAAATCCGTTCAACCATTTTTGTGTGATTCAGTCAAAAACATCCAAACACACAAACGTACACATTTATATTATTGGTAGGATTTGGAAATTTATGAACTTTAAGAAACACAAAGCTATTAATAATTTCATGTGCCCGGCATTTATCTCGGCAAAAAAAACGCTCGTCTTGGCGGACCGCCGGGATAATACGTATAAGTACCCTTTTCTTTACTTATGCTTTTTAAATTGGCGTAAAATCAACATAATTTCCATACGAATTCATGTTTTTCAAGTGTATATGATTTTGCAAATAGAATTTCTGCTTTTATTTCAAAAGCATAAATCATTTTGTGCGGGCGATAAAACGGTTTCTAATTAATAGTTAGAAAAGTAGTTAAAATTTCAAAATTCTGAGCCTTAGGTGCACTTGTTATGGGCTCAGTCATGTTCAATGTTAAATGGACTTAGTCATGCTCAAATTTTCAAAGCTCTGCTTTCTGTAGACTTGTCTGGAGAACATTCATTTTTATTATTACTGATAGATAGATTTGGCATAAAACTGGCAATTTCCGTGGTATTTAATGTTTTTCAGATGCACGTGATTCTTCATTGAAGTAATAGCATTCCTGTTAGCTCAAAACACGAATCATTTGATACGGGCAAAACTCGCCAAGCATGGCATCGTAAAAACGGTTTTCAATTAATAATTAAAAAAATAAAAGCAGACAAAACTTTTCTCTTTCGAAAAATGCCTGATTTGTACATCATATAATTCTCTTTGTGAGGTTTAATTTATTGCATTAATATATAGTATATACCACATAAATAACATTACATGATGTTGACAACCAGGGGGGGTAGCCAAGGGGGGTTAGGGGGGTCATAACCCCCCCATGAGGAATTTTTTGCCATACAAAATGTATATTCTTCACTCCCTTATCACACACATGTATGCATGTATGGGAGTTGCAGTAGTCGTAACCACCCCCTCCCCCAATGAAAATTTTCTGGCTACGCCTCTGTTGACAACAATTTTATCTTGCATTTTTCAAAGCGTGGACAATGCATTAGCGCAGTTATGTTACACACGACTTTATCAAATTTTACCTAAATTAAAGAACCTACATGAAACAATGGATGCATCATTTACGTTTAAAAGCCAAAAATGCACCCTGCTCCGGTGAAAATCATGTCGCTATTGTAAATGAAAACGTTCTTGATGCAACTTCTGAGAAAAAGCTTATTAGCCTTATTGAACTCTTAATGCAGTATCACACTTGTTACATAAAACTGACGTTTATCTCACTGTCAATTCGCTATAAATAAATAACTAATTTCACTTTTTCATTTTTTACAGATTACAGTTGATCCCTTTATAACATGGGTCTACAACACGAATTCTCAGAACACGACGAAAACATTACGATCGTTTTCGTGTAACACATTAAAAGAGACTCGTATAGCACGGTAAAATGAGACATGTGTTCTGATATTATGACGCCTTAGCTCCTGTAATTAACATTCCTTTTGAATGGCAACACCCAACATCATTGCACTTTTACGGAGCGCAAATAAGTTTTGCCGCGATTATACCGCGCAGTTCCGCACTCCAGGTGGAGTATAGCGCAGGACCCGTACAACACGGATTCCTATAACACGGAACGTATCTACCGTGTTACAGGGAATCTACTGTAGTTACATAGTGTCAAATTCAATAGTTAAGAAAATTCTGGGTTGCCGTATTTAGTAATATTTCATCTTACCTTGGTGGCCGAAATGTATTAAAACCAAATATTCGAACTGTATCAAAAGTAAAATTTACTAAAAGTAAAATTTTTATTTTTGTATAACCCTCAGAACAACTTCGGAGTTTGCCATCTACGACGGTTTTTCATGACGTGACAACTGATGCTTGCGTACAGTGGCGTAGCCAAGGAGGGGATAGGGGGTCACAACCCCCCATGCGGAGTTTTTTGTCATACAAAATGTATATTCTTCACTCCCGTAACATTCCCATGAAAAAATTTTGGCTACTCCTGCTTGCATATAATTGATCTTTTTTTTTTTCGTGTATCAGTGATCAATATACTTCAGGATCAGAATCTCCGCGGTAAAAAAATGGTCTAAAAAATCTTACACCAGAAAATTCTGATTAACACAGTGGGGTTACACAAATACGCGCCGGACATACGCTCTTGCTTATGTCGTGTATAGCCAAACATGGCAACCTCGATGCTTATTTCTCCTTTTTTTGACTACAGGGGTTACAATTACGGACTTGCGGAGAGCAAAAATTAGCGTTTTTGACGGGGTTTTTTATCAATATCTCCTAAACTAAATCGAATTTCGAAATTTAAATTAGCGGAAGTCCTTCCTCGGAATTTTCCGAATCCGTGAACACCTCGATCGAAACTCAACTCCCAGCAGTTTCGGAGGAGATAATGTTACACACAGAAAGACAGACAGACGCGCACAGATTTTAATAGTATAGAAGATTGTGGAAGTTTATTATTTCGCTCGTAGAGCAAAATTTCATGCCTAAGATTTTTGTTCTAAGATTTTCGAGTGCATTTTTAAAGTCGTGACGTTAAAATGACGTAAGTTTCGCTTGCGAAATCTAACTTACAGTATTCAAAAGAAAGTAGTTAATTTCACGTTTTTCTCTGATCGACTTTTATCGGATGTAAACACCTTCATTTGTAGATGTTGAGTCACGTGATTCTTTAAATTACAAAGATTTGATAATCTGATCACGTAAAATGAAAGCGCTATTTACAATTATACAAATTCGCGTGTTTTACCTGAAAACATTTTTGCGGAGGCGTAAATATTGCCTTTTTCTTCGATACACGTGCATATTATTGTCGCACCGTGATGTTATATATTTATAAACCTTCCGTGAAAAATAATCTAACTGATGTTGAAAACCGCATCAAAACCGGTTGCGTGGTTTAGGAGGAGTTAGCGGATACCCCAGACAGACGCGGAAAACGACTTTGTTTTATGCTAATACGTATATAGAATAAATGAAAACCCTGAATGTGAATAAGTTCTGAATGCCTAAAGACAGCATGCGACCACAAACACTGATTAAAATGAGAGAACACATTCAAGGTCTCATACATAAATGAGTTAAAAAAATAAATTATGTAATATATATTTTATGGTAAATGGGTGGATGGAAGAATCAGGAGAGAGGGGAAAAAAACATAAATGAAACAGTATATGCAATTGAAATAATTGAAATTAAAAATACAGAGAGATGAGCGGGAGGAAAGAAAATAAACAATGTAAAATGTAATTTTCCAAATGCGAAAAAAAGGTGCCTACCATTATTAATAATGAGAATATTTGGTAAATGGGTTAAAGGAAAGACCACATCGTACACACGTAAGTTTACATATGTATGATTAAGACTAAACTATTTATCTAAATGAAAAGATACATTTGTCTGTACATAATTTGAAATCCAAAAATTTTGCTGTTTCTCTATGTTTCAAGCACTGGGGAGCCCAAATCGATCTTTAAAACATGTTTCTGTCTATCGTTTCGTCGGTGACTTTTTTTTTTGTTCGCGCATCACGTAAAAATGGCTGAAGGAAATTTGGCGATATAATAGATGGTCAACTCAAGCTATAATCGTCGATTTTTTTTAAAAAGTTTTCATTACATTTTGAGATTTTGCGAAAATATCTACAACATGTGTAAATTTTTGTTTGTGTATCCAGAGGCGGATCAAGGCTGGTGCGGGCCCCTGGCGGTAAAATTTTGAAGGCCCCCTGAGCCCAAGTTCCTTTCATAATTTAGTGTACCAAGGGTACTAATCAGTGGCTGATCTAACGCCGCCAGATCCGATAGGGGTCCCGAGCACCTCCAGAGGCCTCGACTACTGACTGAACCCTGGACTAGAGGAACTACCCTACTAGAGACCCTGACTGAAAATACTTCAAAAGAAAAATTAAATAGTAATAATAAATTGTAGTGTATTGAAGCAATGCACCACAAGTGCAAACTTGATAAGAAGGAATCAGTCTTCATATTCTTTGAAAGGGCTATTCTCAGCTGTCCAGGCTCTAAGAAAAGGGTAGGCAAATAGCGTGGACAGAAATAAAAAATATATATATGGACAGAAATAAAAAATATATAAGATAATCAGAAAAATCCCCTGAAACGAGATTTCTGAAAAAAATAATTATTACCAAGACTAAAAAATTTTTAATTTCTACTTAGAAAAAAGTGTTTTTGTTGAGATTAGGGATTATCGGCAGAGATTACAAAACAAAATCAGAAAAAAAGATTTCAGGACTTAAAGAGTTTAAATTCAGTTTGCTGTCTATCACTGCTGATATTGACACAGCACATGAGAAGCTTCAGCTTGAACTTATTGACATGCAATCAGATCATACTATGAGAAAAATGTTTAATGCTGTACCATTAGTTGAAGTTTACAAATCATTTTCTGCTGAAAAATCTTGATGTATGAAAAAGATTTTTTCAATAATTTGGGTCTACATATATTTGTGAGCAAATGTTTTCTTGCTTGCACATCAAGAGTAAATATAGATGCTCTTTGGCAGGCATATAACTAGCAAGCTGCAATGAGAGTCGCAACAAGCAATCTCATTCCTGTTTTTTTTTTTTAAGTGTAGAAAAGTGTAATAGTGTGCATTTGTCTCACTAACGTGAATTTAATTAAATTTGCCCGGAGATATATTTATTGAATTTATCATGATACAATTTATACCTCTTCTAATACAAAACTGACTACTGAATGCAATAATTTTAAAAGGTGAGCCCTCCCCCACCCCTCTTTATTTTTGGCACTACAAAGTGGTCCCACAAGATAAAACAATTGTCCACTCCTTTTCTAGGCCATAGAACTGTTCAGTTCAGCCGAAAAGAGGGGCTTTTGATTGGTCTAAAGGGCGGCTTTTACTTCCACGTTTTTTGTCGCAGAACTTGGTAATCACTGTATAGGACACTGGCGGGGAAAATACCTTACGTTGCTCTCTCCATTGTGTCTGGTGCTGGATTTGGGGTATCCGCGCATTAGCTTTTGTTGGTGGATCCCGAATGGTTATTAAAAAGCGTAAACACCCACTAAGCTTCTAGCTTTGTAATTCAAAGAATACAATGCAGACGTCCATTGCTTTTTTCCTAGTTCTTATGTTTTCCAGTTATACAGTCCATTCTAATTCAAAGTGCCAATCACCACTGTACCCAGGTTTTTATATTGAACTAGCTAAAGTACCCGTTCTTCGCACGGGAATGAATGGACTTTTTGATATTACGATTTTTGGTGATTACTATTCATTGTAATATACAGATATAGCAAAATGGATATCGCGTTATATTGTGTCCAATAATCATGCATACCGAATTGCAAGGCAAACGTTTGTACGGTGCAGAAGGCCATGCGGCGTAGCGCAATCTAGTGGCGAGTTTTAGCAAAAAGGATACGGCGAAAATATTCTTCGCATTCAGATATCGATGTATACGAATTTTCATGACTATCGGCTGGACAGTCCTGAAGTTCATGTGTTGACGCGACAACTAGTGGTAAGTTATAGGAAAATGGATAGCGCAAACTCTTCCCCGTGTTCACATATCTATGTATACCTATTTTCATAGCGATCATTTGCACAGTCAAGAAGTGATACACTGCAGTGCGATCTAGTGGTTAATTAAAGTAATGATTTACTACAGCGCCGTCAAGTGGCGAGTTATAGGAAAAGGGATAACGCCAAAATATTCTCATTGTTCAAATAGCTATGTATACTGATTTTCATAGCGACCGTTTGAATGGTCAAGAATTTGGCCTGCTGCAGCGTCATCTAGCGGAGAGTTAAAATAATTATGCATTGCAGTGTCATCTAGTGGTGAGTAACATCAAAAGGAACGCAGTTAGAATAGATTCTTCGTGCTCAAATGTGTAAGTATAAAAAATTGTATGCCGATCAGTCGAACGGTATAGACGTTGATGCGTTGCAGCGCCATTTAGCGGCAAGTTACAGCAAAATGGATAGTGAAAAATATTCTCCGTGTTCTAATATTCGCGTGTACCAAATTTCATCGAAATCGGTTGGACGATATTCGCATAGCAAACGGCTAAACGGAATAGAATTCGACGTTGTGCTGCGGCACCAAGTGGCAAGTTAAGGAAAACGGATAGCATAAAAACCTTCTCCATCATAAAAGACTTAGGTGAACCAAATTTTATGGTGCAACGGTGCTCAACGCTGCTGGAGTTTTTCAACCTCATAAACACATACCAACATTCATTTTTATCTATAACCAGTATTATTATATATACCAGTCTCAAATAAAATCCAGTTTCAAATCTAAGCCTCGCCAAAGTGCCAACATACGCCATTTTGCAAGAGTTTTTTCAGGGAATCATTCGAAGCATTGACTTAGCGGCAATCAATATGGGAAATGGTTCGACTGCCAAAGAGTAAAGCACGCATTTATTAAAAGTGGAATCCCTTAATACAGCCGAATTTTTTAAAATTATCAACTATAATGTGTTTTATACATCGTTACTCCGATGTACTAAATGAGAGATTTCAATTTTCTGAAATTTGGCGGAATTCCCCCAACTTAAATCAATGTACTCAATTGGCGAGAATTCTGAAGTTAGATCGCTGGAAATCCATTAATAACTGCATTATTGCTTCACGGATCATTAAAATTTAACGCTGTATTCTAATAAAACCTTTGCATTTGTTTTCAAAAATCTATTTCCTTAAGCTCTCAATAAATTGCACCGAGCCGAAAACTGTGCAAACCGCTAGAACTCACTTACTCAAAATCGATATTTCAGCCACTTTATTTTTTCGCCAAACTAAAACATTTTACACATTAGCCTCGGAAATCTTCAATACTTATTGTTTTGCGCATAAAACATTTCATTCTTGATCTGATTTCCCATGCACACGATATTATAATTAAAAAAAATAACCTTACGAATATAAACTAACAAAAAAAAATCATTATTATTCTTTTATTTTTACTTTGAGAATTTAAAATATTTTATTCGGCAAAATCGCCACACATGGCAACCACGATCCTTATTTCACATTTTTTTCACTACAGGGGTTACAATTACGGAAAGCTTTTTGCGTGGAGAGCATAAAAAATCTCTTAAATTCCGGGAACGGGTGGACTTTATAATATTTAAAGTGGACTACGATTTATTCTATATTATTTTACATATCTGTGCTAAATTTCAGGTCGATAGGTCCATTTTTTTCGATTTGTATACGAATCAAATCCACAAACAAACAAACAAACAAACAGAATTTCATTTTTATTTATAAGATGTGTTGCGCTTTTTCCCTTTTATGTTTTTTCTGAGTTGTATTGAGAAGGTTTGCTATAGTTCTTTGAGGCAGGACAAGTAAACCCTCAGAGATAGATACAGTTTCTTTTTTGGTAATTTTACATACTGTCAAATGTTATTTACTAAGGGAGGAATAATTTTATTGTAATTTTATTGCAGAAAATTTTAATTAAAAAACTTGGCAATGTCAGTACTATTTTAAGAATTTTCAGTTACGTATTTTGTATTTATATTTTATAGTTATACATTTTTAACAATAAACAAAACTAATAAAACCAGCTTGTTAATAACATAAATTGTTACCTCTATGATTACTTCTAATTGATTTTTATTGTTAGTCATCGATAATACACAGATCTTCACTGCCAAGAAGGAATAAAATATAACTATTTTAAATGTAATTGAGCACTTGTAATAGCCTATTATTTTAACATTCAGTAACCCCCCCCCTCCCTCCCGGAAAGTAAATTATGTACATAGATTTTTTTTTTTTTTTTTTTTTTTTTTTTCATTATGATATCTATTCAAATTTGCCATACAAAATTGCTTAAAAAAATTTAGTGACATTTTTTTTTTCCAAAAATTTTTAACTGTATTATGATTTTTTAATTAGCAAAATAATTGTTTAAGTGATATGGTCATATTATATACTTTATGTAAGACCTCAAAACACTGAACAAAATGACATACATCTCAACTCTCTAGAGCAAAACGGTATTGAATTACAGACTCTTTCCGACTTTGCCAAATTTCAAACTTATAACCTAAAACCATCAATATCTATAAACATGATGTCTAGAGCAATGGTAAGTTTTAATCGATTAATAAAACATTATGGTTATTTTTTAAGTTTAATAAATTATTATTATGTTGTTCTTGTTAATGTCCGCTGGCAACCGCAGAGCGGTGCCAGATCCCCCATATGAGCGGAAGGAACGGCTTCCATTTTAATGAGCCCTAGTGAGAGGAAGTCCGACTTAGCTCAGGGTCCCCTAATTTTGAACCAATTCCAGATGAGGGACCAGCTATTTGAAATCGGCACCCCCCAGAGGTAGCATTAAACATGGAGAACACTGGAACCACGACTGACTTTACGTGCACAAACTCCCATTAGCGTACACGGTCTCACAGCAGCCCAGCCACGAGAGGAGTTCACCCTCCCAAGCTTTGCCCAAGCCGGGTACTGCTTCACTTTCCGCTTTCTTACGGGAACGGAGTTTAGTGATTAGGCCACAGCGGGGCATAAATTATTATTATTGTTGTTAGTAGAAGGCGTATAAGTAGTAGCAGTAATAGTTATTTGGAACAGAGGGAAGAATGAATTCTATCAGTACATTTCTACAGTCAGTGGACAGCAAATTATTGAAAGGCTCTGACCCATAAGGTCACTTGCAAATTTTATTTTAAAGTGTAGAAGTGAATTTGAAAAAGTTGGAGAAGCATCTGAGCTGTCAGGGTTACCATTTCATAACGACAGTGAGCAGGATTCCAGACTCCAAGAAAAGGAATGTGTTTTTCAATGAAAACACATTCTGGCTGGTTATAAATTTAGAAAAAAAAAGACTTTTTTTTTAGTGTAAATTTATTGATAGTATACCAAATCCGAATAATTCAGAGTGGAACACGTAAATATAGTTTAATGCATTTTAATGTACTTTTTTGGTTATAAATTACCAAAAGAGGAAAAGAAAAATCTATAAAAGAACTTGAAAAATATTTGCAAGAATGGCAGACATTTAAAATTTTGTCAATGAACTGAATGTTTTTTTGCTATTTTTGGAAGAAAACAATGAACTTGACAGAAATGCATTTGTAATTTACATGGCAGCACAACAAATGTCATAAAATTTTCCTAATGTAGATATAACTTAAAAAATATTTTTAACTCTACCCATATCAAATGCTTCAGGTGAAAGGTCTTTTTCGGTTCTAAAACTCGTGAAGAACTATTTAAGAACTATGATAGGGAAGAACGATTAAACAATTTGGTTTTATTATACATAGAATAGGAAAGTTTGGCAGACACAAAAATTATTGATTTCATCACAGAAATTATTGATGAATTTGCAGAAGATAAATCAAGACGCAAGTTCATATAAAATATTTTCTTAAGCAGTAGTGAGATTCTTTTTGGATTAAGTTTTATAAATTCTATTATCAAGTTTTTGTTGAGTTTAATTTTATTGTTAAAGCAATTAATTGAAATTGGTCAGTTCTCCCCCTCACGAAAAAGACTATTAGGATGTATCACCGTGAATGAAACGAAATTGGTGACAGACACGGCGTCCCAAAGTGCCGATTTTTGTTCTGCTGCATAAGTGAAATCTTCGGTATTAACTTTTGCATCGAATAACTCCTGGCTTTCTTTCGTGGCTTCTTCCTGTTTCTTGCTTTTCTCTTTTGTCTTGTTGAACAATTTTACTTCCACTCCTCTTCACAGTGACATTCTACAGCTTACTAGACGTACTAAACTACGCAATTTCCGTTGATAGAAACACTGTGCAGGAAAGAATTCCAGGAAAATTGAAAACAGACTGCTCGCATGGCGAATAGGGATCGACGCGAGACGGTTTTTTGCGAGACGATACAGAGATTTACAGCTTTTTTGCGAGACAAGACACACATTTTTAACATTACGATATAGGGATTTCGAGAGACGAGACAAAGATTTTAGGCTGTTTTGCGAGACGCGTATTTTTCGTCTCGCGTCCATCCCTAATGGTGAGAATTACCACAGGACCGAACAACGAGTAACTGGCTGCGCAATTGGTTTACCTCGAACATCTGGGGCCCTACCACGATGTTATCGGAAAGCTTTCCGTAGCGGATAAATCCATCCTTCTCCACTCATGACGTCACAATCCGGAAGAACATCTCTCTGTGTTTCCACGACGTTGTCGGAATCACTGTAGGAAATACCTCTGTATTTTACCCGACAGGGTAAATGAAAGCGTAAAGCTTCTTTCCAAAACTGGAACCAGAAGATGGATGGGTTTTTCACTGTGTGTATATGGAGCGCTAAGCATTCCTACAAAAGGACCCCTTTCCTCGGCAAGCTCGACTTTCCCTCCCTGTTCAAAAACACACACCGTTCCTTGATCGATATCACCCAACCCCCATAAAATTCTGTAGACTATGCCGTCGTTTGATAAATTGTAGAAAAGCGGGAGGAAGCAGTGTGCTGTGATGGGTTGTTCGGTCCCGTTTCCAACACTGTCGTAAAAGGTATACAATTTCTCACTTCTTTCACTCGCCGCTATTCGTGGTAGCACCAAATTGTTGGTGTCGACTATTTATCAGAAGAATTTTGACTATACGCTAGTGAGAACTGTCCGTCGCTGATGCACCCGATTGTACTGTGGTTGGGATCCTGCATCGCCTGGCGGTAATGCGGGCTATAAAGTGATGTGGGGAACTCAAGAAAAAAAAATATAAAAGTTAGCTACAGTTTTAGTTCATCAGCAGACGACTCTCCAGAAAAATTATTTGTGAATAAAGATTAGAAAGTTCGTATATACATTCATTCATAAGTCATAATTAATTCATAAGTCGATGTGTGGTATTCTCGAAGCTTTTTACAGACGCAACCTCTCGCGGTTTGAATGCACAAACGCATTTGAAAGCTTTCTGCGATCCCCGACACAATCCACGGAAAATACAACAAAAAAGTTTTATAATCCTACTATAAAGTTACGCTGATCACTGACTCACTGACGCACTAATCATCTAAGAAGTCCGAGTAACCACTCCAATATAAAACTTTAATCACCATTGCTCCAAAAAGATAAAGAAGTTAAGCACTAATGGCACAATAACACCTACATCGTTTGTACGATCCGCTTGAAATTTTTCATAATTATGTATAAAAATATAGAAAACAATCTACGATACATTAAAAATTTGAAAATCCACCCGTTCCCTCATTTTAAAGTGATTTTTCGCTCTTTCCAGTTCAATTTTATTTCGGAGAGTAAAATAAGTGAGTTATTGTGACAAAATCAGCTGTCGCAAGTGAGAATTACGTCATACTGAAATCAAAGTTATCTAGCTTTGAAAGAAAAATTGCGATTCCAATTCCTTTAAAATAGTTTTTCTGTACTATGCAGTTATTTTTTTTCACGAATAAAATGATTTCGTCTGTTTTCTGGAACATTAATGTAACAGGGGATGTTCCCAGCTAAACGAAATCTTTCGAATGCGAAAAGTTTTCGTGCATTTTTTAGAAGAAAATTGAATTCTGATTTCGGTATGTAATAAAAATTGAAAAAAGTTATTTATTTTAAGTGATTAAATATGTTGAGTGAAGACAAATTTTCTCAAATGTTTTTTCTAGCGCCCGTTGTAATTGCCTCCACAACGGGCTTTATCTTCTAATGTTCTATAACATCACAGAAAATTGTTGTTGTTGTTTCGATTGAGAGTTTTTTCTTGAGGTTTAGGTTACAATCTCAAGATGCAGAGAAAACACTCAAAATACTGGTGATAAACGATAAAATAAATAAAAACTTTGAGAAAAAATACACACATAAAATGTTACTTATAACACGATACAATCGTTTCGACCAAAAAATCTTTCGGTCTTCGTCACTCAAAGCCCTTCGTCTCACTGAACAGAGGGAACTGAAAAAGATAAACAAACAAGAATGTTGCCACACGTAAAAATTAAAAGGAGAACAAAAGCATGGAGGTTAAAGGAAAGGGGAAAAAGGGTATGGGACAAAATTAAAGAAAATAAGGACAAACAAAAATACATAAATTACTAATAACAGTAATAATAAAAAGCAAAAAAGAACACACAAATACACACAAAAAGAAAAACGAAAGAAAACAGAACAAACATAAAAACAAGTACAATACAGCACATTGTATAATTTTATTTTTTTATTTAAAATTAATTAATTAAAAATTAAATTTAAAAATTATATTATGTGCTGTCCTGTATGTTGTTTTTATTAAAAAAATATTTGTGTTTTTATGTTATTTTTCTTTTTTGTTCTTTTGTTTGTTCTTTTTTCTTTTGTTTTTCGTTTTTGTTTGTGTTTGTGCTCGTGTGTTCTTTTTTGCCTTTTATTATTATTGTTATTATTTTTTATTTGTTATTAACGATCGTATCGTGGTATAAGTAACACGTTATGTGTGTTTTTTCCACAAAGTTTTTATTTATTTAATCGCGAAGAGATATTATATAAATAGGGAGGGTATAAGATGTTCTTATACCCCTGAATATCCATTTAACATTTATTTTATTCCAAATAACATTTAATAACAAACAAGACAATAGTGGGATAAGCACAAACATCCATGTCCGTGCTAGGCTATCCCAGAAAGTTCTGTACTTTGAAAGTCGATTTCGGCACGTTTTCGTTAGCAGAATGTTTAAACTGCCTGATATCTTTTCCTCATCTTTGTGATTGATCGAGTTTTCGTCCTGCAAGTTGCGCTGTCTCCAAAAAAAAAATCTCAAACTAATATTTAAAAAAAAAAATTATTTACTTTTTTTTGCGATTTTTCGAAAATTACTCGAATTCTCACTGTAACTTTTAAAAACTTCACGATTTCTCAAATTCCTTTACAAAAGATTTTTGTTTATTTATTCATTTATTTTTATTTCTGCGTTTTTTGCTTTTTTGTAAGATATCCTCCCCGTGCGAAGAACGGGAGCATGCAGCTATTGTTAAAATAAAAGTAAAATGATTATTTTTAACATATATCCCCGTTTTCAACGAACATAGATATAGGGTGTCCCAAAAAGGGGTAACACGCTTCAAATCTTTATCCGTTAGAGATAAGTGAGCTACGTAAATTTAAAAAAAATGTTCAAAATAACGTATGGAAAAAGACTACATTTAGAAAAGAGAAAAAAAAAATTCGTTACTTTTCAACACTTGGGATATTTTTTTATTTGTACAAAAAAATTCCAAGTCAGTAAGTGTGCCCTCATATGTACAACTGAAGTGTTATACAAAATTTGAAAATTTATATCTTACAAAATGTCATCGATGTAATCAAGATAAAATGATAAAATCCTGATTTCAGCCACTTTTCAATAGTTCTCAAAGGGAAAAAAATCATGTCTGAGGATCGCATTTCAGGGATAGTACGGAAATTATTTAAAACAATTATTTTTTTCACTTAACAGTAAATGTTTGCATTCAAATTCATGTATAGTCTCTTTGACATTTTGTATATGACCTCATTAGTAGTGTATTCGGCACATTTTACTAAGTGCGACTTTATATTATTTATTTATTTATTTTACATACGGCGGTCGTATATAAATTTTTAAAAAATCACTTTTTTAAAATTAACACGAAGAACTGTTGTCTCGACGTAGTCTTTTCCTACCTTATTTTGTACATTTTTACTTCCTTGTACGGATTATAAGGAATTAATGTGATCCCGAAAAATTTCGGGGGCCAAATTTTGACGAAAAAAACGATTTTGACTACCTCTAAAATTTACTTTTAAGGATTTTTTTGATGCATCTCATCGTAAGCTAGCATGCACGATCATATAAACGCGTCTGAAACTCATTTTGACCAGCCGCGAGTTTATTTTGACCAGTTTTTCCATGCCGTCTGTACGTATGTACGTACGTAGTATGTATGTATGTATGTATGATGTACGATGTCTGTATGTATGTATTATGTATGTATGTATGCATGTATGTATGTAACTCGCATATCTGAAAAACTATTCGTCGTAGAATGTTGAAATTTTATATTTAGAATTGTTATATGATCTAGTTGTGCACCTCCCCTTTTGGTCTCTATCGACTGGATAGTTTATGTCCAGGACCGCTTGAAAGATTCGAAATACATTACGCTCTATGGTCCGAAATTCATTAAACTTGCATATCTCAAAAATCTGATGTGTCCAACACATGACTTCCTTGCACGTCTGTTAGATCAAAAATATTTTCGACGCACTTCCTCTAAACTTATTTGTTTGAAAGAGATAAAATATCAATAATAGTAAAGTTTAGCAATTTCTAGCCAAATATTTCGATATCGCCAAGCTGAGTTCAATTTGAAAGATTTCTTTCTGACACTTTATTTGGAGATATTTCACCAAAAGCCGACAAACTTGAGATAGTCTGCGAGATTTTGGGGATAGCCAAAGTTGTCATTGACCACAGACTTTCAATGAATTGAATGCATCCATACACCTCAATGTATTTAAAGTCATTTGGCTAACCCTGTAAATAAATTCTCAGTCGATTGCTGTCAAAAAAAGATATTGAAAACAGTTAGATATTACAATAATTCTAAATACAAAAGTTAAAAAATCTACGGGTTAAAGTTTTAGAGTTATACAAAATACGAAATAATTTTTGGCGCCAAATTTGGCGATATTTCGGCGAAACTCGTTAATTTCGACAACATTTGGCGAGATTTTAAGCATGAACCAAACAATGACAGATTATCGCCAAATTTGGCGATATTTCGCCAAAACTTGCCAAGAACGATGACAAATGGCGTTACTTTGGGCATGGACCAAATGACTGACTATCGCCAAATTTGGCGATATTTCGCCAAAACTCGCCAAGATAGAGGACAGACGGCGAGATTTTGGGAATGTACCAAACAATGACTGTCTACAGTTGTATTATATTGAAGATGTCCATAGACATTTAAGTACTGAAATTCTTTTCGGTGGTCCTGTAAATAAACTCTCCAGTAGATTGGAACCAAAAATCGAGATGCACAACTAGATGTTACAACATTCTTATATATGAAATTTCATAATAGTTTTTGAGATTTGAGAGTTAAATATGCACACACGTACACCAAAAGTCGCCAAGCTTGGCGACTTTTGGCATAGTTCTTGAGGGAGGCACGTGACCGTGGTCGGACCATTACCTAACTTATGTGGTAGGACGGTATTGTGCTTGAAATGGATGAATGCCCCTAAAATTGCCATTGACCGTAATGTATTGGAAATATTTTGAGTGTTCCTGTAGCAGAACTATAAATGATAAAGACACTTTTTTTTAATGGAGAAATTCATTTTCTAACTCTTTACAGCATATATCACTTCTGAGTCGTTTGAAATAGCCCAATACATCTAAAAAACGCTTTGATGAATTTCGGCCCATAGAGCGTAATGTATTTCGAATGTTTTGGACAGTCCTGTAGATAAACTATCCAGTCGAATGGAACCAAATGGGGAGGTGCACAACTAGATGTTACAACTATCCAAAATATGAAGTTTCGACATTCTACGCCTAATAGCTTTTGAGTTAGGCGAGTTTAATGAATTTCGGCCCATAGAGCGTAATGTATTTCGAATCTTTTGGGTGGTCCTGTACATAAACTATCCATTCGATTGCCACCAAAAGGGGAGGTGCACAACTAGATCATAGAACAATCCTAAATATCAAATCTCAACATTCTACGACCAATAGTTTTTGAGATATGCGAGTTACATACATACGTACGTACAGACGGCATGGAAAAACTGGCCACAGTAGACTCGCCGCTGGTCAAAATGAGTTGCAGACGCGTTAATATGATCGTGCATGCTAGCCTACGATGAGATGAATCGAAAAAAAATCTGATGTGTCCAACACATGACTTCCTTGCACGTCTATTAAATCAAAAATGTTTTTTACGCACTTCCTCTAAACTTATTTGTTTGAAAGATATAAAATATCAATAATAGTAAGATATAGCGATTTCCAGCCAAACATTTTGATATCGCCAAGCTGAGTTCAATATGAAAGATTTCTTTCTGACACTTTATTTGGCGATATTTCGCATAAAGCCGACAAACTTGAGATAGTTTGCGAGATTTTGGGGATAGCCAAAGTAGTCATTGACCACAGACTTTCAATGAATTGAATGCATCCATACACCTTAATGTATTTAAAGTCATTTGGCTAACCCTGTAAATAAATTCCCAGTCGATTGCTGTCAAAAAAGATATTGAAAACCGTTAGATATTATAATATAGTTCTAAATACAAAAGTTCAAAATTCTACGGGTTAAAGTTTTAGAGTTATACAAAATACGAAATAATTTTTGGCGCCAAATTTGGCGATATTTCGGCGAAACTCGTCAATGTCGACGACATTTGACGAGATATTAAGCATGGACCAACAATAACAGATTATCGCCAAATTTGGCGATATTTCGCCAAAACTCGCCAAGAACGATGACAAATGGCGATACTTTGGGCATGGACCAAATGACTGACTATCGCCAAATTTGGCGACATTTCGGCAAAACTCGCCAAGGTCGAGGACAGACGGCGAGATTTTGGGCATGTACCAAACAATGACTGTCTACAATTGTATTATATTGAAGATGTCCATAGACATTAAAGTACTGAAATTCTTTTCGGTGGTCCTGTAAATAAACTCTCCAGTAGATTTTAACCAAAAATCGACATGCACAACTAGATGTTACAACAATCTTATATATGAAATTTCATAATAGTTTTTGAGATTTGAGAGTTAAATATGCACACACGTACACAAAAAAGTCGCCAAGCTTGGCGACTTTTGGCATAGTACTTGAGGGAGGCACGTGACGGTGGTCGGACCATTACCTAACTTATGTGGTAGGACGGTATTGTGCTTGAAATGGATGAATCTCCTAAAATTGCCATTGACCGTAATGTATTGGAAATCTTTTGAGTGTTCCTGTAGCAGAACTGTAAATGATAAACACACTTTTTTTAATGGAGAAATTCATTTTCTAACTCTTTACAGCATATATCACTTCTGAGTCGTTTGAAATAGCCCAATACCTCTAAAAAACGCTTTGATGAATTTCGGCCCATAGAGCGTAATGTATTTCGAATGTTTTGGGCGGTCCTGTAGATAAACTATCCAATCGAATGGAACCAAAAGGGGAGGTGCACAACTAGATGTTACAACTATCCAAAATATGAAGTTTCGACATTCTACGCCTAATAGTTTTTGAGATAAGCGAGTTTAATGATTTTCGGCCCATAGAGCGTAATGTATTTCGAATCTTTTGGGCGGTCCTGTACATAAACTATTCATTCGATTGCGACCAAAAGGGGAGGTGCACAACTAGATCATAGAACAATCCTAAATATCAAATCTCAACATTCTACGACCCATAGTTTTTGAGATATGCGAGTTACATACATACGTACGTACGTACGTACGTACAGACGGCATGGAAAAACTGACCACAATAAACTCGCCGCTGGTCAAAATGAGTTGCAGACGCGTTAATATGATCGTGCATGCTAGCCTACGATGAGATGCATCGAAAAAATTTTTTAAATTCAATTTAGAGGTAGTCAAAATCGGTTTTTTTGTCGAAATTTGGCCCCCAAAATTTTTCGGGATCACATTACTTCCTTATACTACGTACAAGGAAGTAAAAACTATTAGGCGAGAAATGTTGAAACGTTATATTTTGGATTGCTGTAACATCTAGTTGTCCACCTCTCCTTTCAGTTCCATTCGACTGGATAGTTTATCTACAGGAGCGCCCAAAAGATTCGAAATACATTACGTTCTATGGGCCTAAATTCATCAAAGCGTTTTTTAGAGATATCGGGCTATTTCAAACGACTGTGGGAAGTGATATATGGTGTTAAGAGTTACAAAATGAATTTCTCCATTGAAAGAAGCGTCTTTATCAATTATAGATATGCTAGAGGAACACTCAAAAGATTTCCTAGAGACCATTTTTTTGTGACAGCTGGCTGTGTGTGCGCACAGGCAGTCTGAAAATCTCTTTGGATAACTCATTGAAGTACACAAGCAGGCCCGGTAGAAGATTCACGATGGTATCGGTATATGGTAAAAGCGGGTCAACGCTAAAATATGCCATCTTTCTGTGGCAAGACCCTTGACTTGAGCCCCCCCTCCCCAACCTACAAACAATCATATGGGCGGCCATGGCGGCATAATTTTGTTCTTTCAAATGGGACACTTTGTCCGAGTATGGCTCCCTGAGATACCAAGTACAGGCTGTCCAAAAAGCTCTGTTTTTGCGTACGAAAAAACGTTTCTCTCCTTCGCCCATTTGGCGCTACTACCTGAACCTATCATTGTTGCGAACCCTGCAGGAGAAGAAGTAACTCAAATCAAAGTTTAAAAAATGTTTTCAAGCTGAGAAAAAAAGAAAATTATTTATCGTTTACTTTTAAGTGCTTGTGCTGCTGAAATATGCTTGTCTGCTGATGCTTTTTGAGTCATTTGGACTTTCATTTCTGATTTACTTCGGTATTGCCAGTTAGCCGAGATCTTTTTCTCCGGCAGAGTTGGCAACAGTCATAGGATCAGGGAGTAGCGCCAAATCGACAAAGGAGCGAAACTTTGCCCGTACGCAAAATCCCACAGGAGAAGCTGGTTTTCGGACAGCCTGTACTGGGTATCTCAGGGGGCCTTGGTCCGAGATACTGACAATAATATTTTAATCATTATACACTTTCTTAAAAAAGTATCCGAGTGTAAGTCTGTTTTTCTATACCGATTTCCTATACAGAAGGATTCAAAGCTTTTGGGGCGAGGGGTCAGTGCCGTACAAATAGGGAGGCATGGTGGGGCGAACGCCTGGGGCCCCCACACGTAGGAGCCTCAAAATCCATATGCCTATTTCCCCCAACATCTTGTATTTTTTGTGTGTTTTTTGCCTTTTATAACTTTTAGATTTGCTCAACTAATATTCTAAACGGATCACCTAGCATGATTTAATCAGAAAACAAAAAGCGTTGCTTACTGCTTACAAAACAGCTAACAGCTTACCAACCGATCCGCTGTATTACGATATGTACAGATTATTTTGAAAAGTTCAATTTATATGCCAGTATTTTTAGAATCAAAGCTCTTTAAATAATGACCTTGTGTTTCCTTTATTTGTATTCACGAAAAACATGATCTAGGCCTCAAAAAGCCACTCTGAAGCAAGCATCCCTTTTGTGGGTCCCTCCTATTTCTTTAAATTATCATATCACTTTGGTAAGTTCGAGCAAAAAACCTGTTTCTTTCTTTTTGTTGTAATTATTACTTACAAACATCTTATTGTTGCGGAACTACTGTGCTACTCCTGGGGTTCGTCGTTTTAAAGTCCAGTTGGTGTAAAAAGTTCAAGCAAAAAGTCACTTGTCAGGATGGAACACAAACTTTATTGCTTCTAGAACTTCGTAGAACAATCAGCTGTACACAATTCACAAGCACAATCTAGCAGTAATGTGCTTTTAACAGTGCGCTTAGATCAGGAGCTCTCACAAATGCTGTATTTCTCACACAAAATAGAACACTTTCACTGGCAAGAATTCAGTGAAAATATACGAGAAATAACACTAACAGTCTCTCAAGACTCAGCGATGAAGAATTTACACACAGCACTTAAATTCAAAGCTTCACAAACAGCGCGAAACACAGCTTCCTTCACAAAGCAAGCGTATTCACTCTCTCAAAGCTTGATCAACACTGAACTGTCGGGGCGACGCGCGCTTCTATAAATAGCCGACGCAGGAGGTACAAGAGGTTTCCAGAAAAGTCAATTTCTCGAGGGTTCTACATAAAGCGTGAATTTTGATTACGTCATAGAAGAGAAATGTTAGGTTATTATGCGTGTTAATGCAGGAAAAACAACTTCCAGGCCCCATTGGGAAAATCGCGCCAAATGACCAAAAAGTCGCCAAGCTTGGCGACTTTTGGCGAAATATCGCCAATTTTGGCGCCAAAAATAAGTCCCCAAATGTGAAGAGATCTAAGCTCTAGGACTAATATTTCTCGAGATTTCTAGAGGCCCATAGAAAAACATATGGGAAAGCGAAACCTCCGTATCTCCGGTTCTAATTGGCCGATTTTGATGCAACAAAAAGCAAAATTTATCTATTTGAAGCGTAGAATACGAATTTTAAACTATTTTAAGCCCGAGAGCAGCGAGTTGCCCCGAAAATTCGTAACATTATGCACTTGCAAAGAGTGTGCAGATGCATAATCAGTGGTGTGCATTGACTTCTTGTAAGAGAAGGGGGTATGGAAGTAATCTTTAGGATAAATAAAAGTCGTAATCTATATGTTTAAAATTAAAAATGTACGGACTTTATGTTAAAAATATATGCACGAAGGGGGAGGGGTTGAATCTCCCTCCCCCCCACACACACACCATTTGTGTACGCCACTGCGTATAGCAAATATATGGAGCTGAATTTTCCTGCCACAATTTTCTAGAGTATGTCAACGCTCGGAAATTTCCTTTTCCTTTAATTAAGGATGTAAATTAGGAATGGCATGGTGTACAAAGCTCCAAATGTCAACTATATTGCAGGTACACTCTCCAAAAAAAATATTCGAGCAAGAGAGAAATTTCCTATTCTAGATTTGCGACTAATAATTGAGTTTTTAACCCATTTATGCCTAGCGTCCCTTTTTTGGGACGGCATTTTCGCTATCAGTCGAAAACGTTATTTATTTTTCCTAGCCTTCATTCACGAATATTGAACCTCAACTGCACAAAATATTATAACATGACCCAGTACGATGTTGACATTTCAATTTTTATACATCATGATTTTAAAAGAAATCATCCCTTGTCCAAGAAGTTGGCATCAGAAATTTAGCTATTATTTCTGGTATTGGCAAAAATCGAAGAAAGTCGCAAAAATATCTGGGCACGAATGGGTTAACCCATTCGACAAAACATATTTGCGACAAAAGAAAGTACAATTAAGTATTATTTGCTTTTTATTTATTTTAAATGAAGTATAATGCATGGTAGTATACTTCATTTAAAATAAGAGAGTATGCAGAGTTACTAACTTTAGATTTTTTTCAGGCATTTGGCGAATAGAGACAGTTACGACAGTATTTGCGAACTGTTTTTAGTGGTCTTGTAAAAGAAATATTTATGCTATATGCATGAATTTTAGCCTATGTTAATCAGGAATAGTGCAGCTTTCTATTAGCGAAAAAGTTTTAGAATCGGTTCTATAGTTACAGAGATACCCAGAGAGCGTAATGTATTAGAATTATTTTGAGTGTTCCTGTAAAGGAACTATTTCCGCTACATGCATGAATTTTAGCCTATAATACTCAAGAATAGTGTAGCTTACTATCTGTGAAAAAAGTTTTGGAATCGGTTCAGTACTTACAGAGATACACATAGAACGTAAAGTAATTCTTATGAGTATCCCTGTAAAAGAACTATTTGAGATATATGCATAAAAGGTAGCCTATAACACTCAGAGTCCCACCAGTGGCTAAGAGGTTCTGCTCTCAAAACTGGAAGGCTGGAGGTGCCAGGTTCAAACCCCGGTCGCGCCTGTCGACCTAGCCGCTCAGTGTTTTCCGTGGTTTTCTCCAAAACCTCGCGTAAATACAGGCTAGACGGGCTAGAATCCCTTAGAAAGTTCCCCATAAAGGCCTAGGACCCTAGTGCAGTCAATCGGTTTTAATCCACAAACAAACAAACAATAATACTCAGGAATAGTGTGACTTTCAATCAGTGAAAAAAGTTTTAGAATCGGTTTAGTAGCTATAAAATTTCCATAGAGCGCAATGCATTAGAATTATTTTGAGTGTTTTTGTAAAAGAATTATTTATGCTATATGCATGAAAGGTTCCCTGTATGTTAATCCAGGGCATAAGCTATCTTCATTACAAATTTTTCCAAATCCGTTCAACCAGTTTTGTGTGATTCAGTAAAAAACATCTAAAAAAAAGAGAGAGAAACATTTATATTATTGGTAGGATTTGGAAATTTATGAACTTTAAGAAACACATCTGGACTTTTCCTTCTAATGCTTTTTAATCTGGCGTAAAATCAACATAATTTCCATACCATTTCATGTTGTTCAAATGCATGTGAACCTGCAAATAGAATTTCTGCTTTATTTCAAAAGCATAAATCATTTTGTGCGGGCGATAAAACGGTTTTTAATTAATAATTAGAAAAGTAATTAAAATTCCAAAATTCTGAGCTTCAAGTGCACTTTACCGAAGTCATGGGCTTGTATGCTCAAATTTTCAAAGCTCTGCTTTCTGTAGATTTGTCTGGAGAACATTAATTTTCATTATTATAGATAGATAGATTTGGAAAATAAAACTGGCATAATTTCCGTGGTATTTAATGATTTTCAGATGCACGCGCTTCTTCATTGAAGTAAAAGCATTCCTGTTAGCTCAAAACATGAATCATTTGATACGGGCGAAACTCGCCAAGCATGGAAACGTAAAAACGGTTTTTAATTAATAAGTAAAAAAGTAACTAAAAGTCTAAAATTCTAACTAGCCTATGACCTTCTCCAGGGTCCCATTTATATCTAAACCAAAATTCATCCTAATCGATTCAGCGGTATAGATGTGAAAGCGTCATAAAAACAAACAAAACTCACTTTCGCATTTATAATATTAGTTAGAATTAATACATGTGTCATAGTTAAAATTTATTCTCTTCTGCTAGTAGTGTACACATAAAAAGAATATTTTAACTTTTTATATTTTAAGTAACATTTTTTTATGTACATATATGTAAAAATATTTAATTTTTGTAAATTATTATTCAATTATTAAAAAATACTTTTATGATGTGTGAAACATGTTTGCAATTTATTGTTTTGATGTCATTATATAAAAAAAATGAAAAAACACACTTGATAACTAAATACATGTTTAGTGCCGGATATCCGTATCCGGTAACCAAGGGAGCTTCGGATATCCGATATCCGGCAAAATCACTATCCGTTACATCCCTAAATGGAAGTCATTTCTCAGAAACTTGAAAGCAATGGCGTTGCTAGTGGGAGGGGACAGCAGTTGCTCCCCTTAAGTCTTTGATTCGCTGATTGGCTCAGTCGAATACAACGCGAAAGTTTTTTTTACTCCTGTATACAAAAATAAATAACTAATTAAGCCTTATAATTTTTTTAACCTTCAGAAAAGAGGTAGTGTTCCTTTCTAAAGACAACTTTCCTAGTCGAACTGTTTTTTTTTTTTTTTTAAGAAAAAAAAAACCCTTATTAGTAATATTATCATTTAATAAACTTTACAAGTTAGTAATTTTTTCAAAGTAATTTTAACGACCTGTAACGAAACACAAACACACCTATTTTATCCCAGACTCTCATAATTTTACACTCATTTAACGTGTTACACAGCCTCGTTCAGTAACAAGATTTGTAAGCACCCTTTTTTCTCTTTCCCTATATTTCGCGCACTTTCAGGCAACAAGACGAGATAACCTCCATTCATATGGGTCGGATCGCAATCTGTAAACGGGGTTTTTTGGCTGCTCTTTTTGATATCTTAGGCCAAACTTTAGAGAAAGTTTCCAATTCATCAGTTAATTTTCCTTTATTTAAGTTTGGTATCAACTCACATATTTTGTTAAATGCTCTGGGAGTCCTGTTTTGTTGCAGTTTTGAGAATTGCCGTAGATCGAAATAAGATAAATATAAATAAAGTTCTTTATGCATAGAAAATCTATTAATCAAGCTTTGATTAATAGTGTCAGTTACATCATTGAATACATATATTCTAAACCATTCTTCGGCGTTTTTCTATGAATTCGTAAGGGGCTATTTCGCCACTCATTTTCTTAATTTTTTGAATGAGAGGCAACAGAATGCCGAAACTTAGGAAGAATTAAACGACCAACTAAAAGTGGAAGAGAGAGGACTGGCAAAATGTCCAAAACTTAAAATCTAGAAAAGCATCGAGTTATCATTCCATTATTCAAGAACTTTGAACGATGCTAACATTTTCTTCATATTAGTATTACATAATTTTAATCGAAATAAAACGTTTAGGTCATTTTGTATTAAATACATCTTATTACCTCTTAAATTGCTTTGCTTATATTTTCATATAATTCTTAATTTATATATTTCTTAACGATACATATACATGTACATATTGTTAATTGTTGTCAGTGAAATTAAATAGTTCATGGCAGTAAAAATTATTAAAAATATATTTGGTGCAAATACTGTCCAAGATCAATGTGTCAATCATTTTATTTCTGCTACATACAGCATCACAAAAAAGTATTCGAGTATAAGCGAAATTTCCAATTTTGGTTTTGTGAAACAATATAATTATGTGTTATTCACACGTGCTTCATTTCTCTCGGGACCTAACTCTAAAGCCGACGAAGTCACGGGTAGCAGCTAAGGTATCTATAATTGCAGATTATTTGCACAAAGAAATGCATACTTTATTTATTTAAGAATAAGATATCCATTTTGATATGATACCTATGATAGATGAGCTAATTTTTTTCCAAACATAGGTTAATGCATTTTTCTCTTTTAACAATTTAATATTAATTTACATTAAATCATTTTTAGTTTTATTTTAAGTTAAATTACTTTTACAGATTTATAAATAGAAAGTAAATATTTTCCAATATTATAATGAAATTATCATGCTTTCTTTTGTAGTTTTATATAGGTACGAAACAGAATTTTTCAGGTTATTCATTAAATTTCTTAAATTGAAAATATATTTTTTTATACTAGCGGTTAAAACACAAAAATAGCTCTGTTTAATTGTATAGCTTCTAAAGTATACAAGCATTCTTTCACAATACAAAAATATATATGGCACCAGAAAGGGGAAAAAATGGGGAGGGGGGGCAAATCCATAAAAAAAAATCATTTCAAACATTAGTTTCCAAATTTTAGGTCAGTTTCACTTTTTTGCTCTTGATTTCGATATTCCGACATACACATACAAAAAAGATTAGTCAAAGTACTTTATGTATGGAGTGATAATCATACTCAATATTGTAGTAGTAACTAAAACAACTATTTTAAACTAGTAAAATATCATGTTACAACATGGCTATCTGAACAAGCAGCTATGTTATGCTTTTCATTAATAAATATTTCACAAACACATTTTAAATATACATATTTTGAGTAGACTTGACTTTTAAATTCAATTGAAACTTGCAGAAAATCATAAATGAATTTAAATAACTATATTCAATTAAAAAATATGCAAAATAACGGTTAATTTTTAATCATTAGGTATTGGAGACTTCAATAAAGGAATGCTCAGTAAAAGATTGTCATTTAGAAAAAGGATGAAGATTGAAAATTTCTCCCTGCCTCTGTAAATAAATTTTGAAGGCAGAATAATCAGTTTTTTCACACTTTCCAACAAGATTGAAAAGTGTTTATGATTTCGGTTTGTCTGTCTGTTTGTCTGTTCGTCCGTCCGTACTCTAACTTCCGTAAATATGCATCGAATTCAACGAAATTTATATATGCTATTCTTATCTACTTTTATATTAATATATACAGTAAAACTCGCTTAAGACGCTTTCCCGCTTAAAATGCTTTTTTCCGTCAGTCACAAGACATTTCCTATACTAATCAATGCAAAATCCACCTGAAAAGACGCTTTTGTTCTGCTTTGTGTCGTCGGTTAAGACGCTGTTCTCGTATTTCTGATGAAGCTTTTTTTTTTCCTTTTTGAAAATTATTGCAGTCCTCTCGAGATGCGATTGGAAAAAGGAGGTCTCCATGATGTTTTAAAAATGTTCGTACATTCCCATGTGATTACCTTTCCCAAAGACGAGCCTGGATGAGAAGTGAACTTTTCACAAACTTTATTCAACATTTGGACACATTTTTTGGTAAGCAAAAGAGAAAAATCATCCTCGTCGTTGACAACTGCCCGACGCACCCGAAAGACATTACTGTTACCAACATAAAACTTGTCTTTTTGCCGCCAAATGCAACATCTAAGTTGCAACCTGTGGACCAAGGCATTATTAAAGTTGTGAAACAAAAATACCGAAAAAAATTAGTACAGCGACACTTGAGAGAAATGGAGCGTGGCAATTCAACTAAAGTCAATGTTTTCAATTCCATAAATTACATCAGTGCAGCTTGGGACGAAATTAAACCAGATGTAATAAAAAACTGTTTTCGGAAAGCTGCGCTTGATGTGTGGATCAATTCAATTCAGACTGCCATTTCACTTCCAGAAGATGAGGACTTTAAATCATTGGAGAATTTCCCTGATTATACAACGGTGGACGATCACCTCATGACCTGCAGCATTCGGACTTAGGAAGAAATAATCGCAGATGCCACGATTGAAGGGATATAGAAAGAGGATGCCGACGAACAAGAGGAGGACGAAGAAACGGAACCGACAGCTATACCTGCCGTTACTACTGGTTTGTGTTATGTAAGTGAGCTGCGGAAAGTACTCTCCTCTTTGGAACATGCGGAGGAAATGTTGACCTACGCCAACAAAATTGATAATTTTCTTGCTGTAAAACATACGCAGAATCTTAAGCAAACAAAAATAGATGCTTTTTTCCCTTGCACATCAGAAATGTGAAGTCGGATGCGTATTATATTTCTCATTTGCACAATATTATCTAATGCAGTATAATAAGTATCTTATGTAATTTCTAAATGAAGAGCAATACATACGTATTTTTTCTAAGCACTTAGATTTTGTTCTTTCTCAATTCACCTTAAGACGCTTTCCCGTTTAAAACGCTCTTGCACGTTGGTCCGTTGAAGAGCGTCTTAAGCGAGTTTTACTGTATATGTTATTCTTACCTACTGTACCATGGACCCTATTGAAAATGGTTTATGTAGCATTTATAGTTTTTCTACAGGAACACTCAAAATATTCCCAATACATTGCGTTCTATGGGAAGTTATTCTTTAAAGCGTATCATCCTACTATATAGTTACGCTGATCCCTGACTCCAAGATAAAACTCATTTATTAGTACAGTGCAATTGAATCGGTGAGTGCAGAAACCACCTCAGTCACAAAAAGGAAATTTTTTTCAGGAGAGAGAAAAAACTTCATAACTCTTCCAATATTTAAACTTATTTTTTTCCTCTGTCATAACATGCATTTATGTTTCTGTCATGCAAATATTACCTAATTTATGAAGTTTTATGAAGTTTTTTGTCTCTCCTGAAAAAAATTTCCTGTTAGTGACTGAGGTGGTTTCTGCACTCACCGATTCAATTAGACCTAAACCTCAGCATCCAAAGTAAAAGTTTCCCTTCAATTCCAAACTGTTCTATACAGTTCACATATTGTTTGGTAAAAAGTTACACAATTTTGAGCGTCGGGTTTGGGGGGGAGGGGGGGGAAGTTGGTAAATTAGTAGTTTTTATCTGTTTTTTTAAATATTTCAAAAACTATGCGCTTTAGCTCAAAAGTGCCCTTTACAAAAATAATCTACATTAAATTCCGAACAAAAATGCTAATGTACATAATCTTGCTAAAGTGACCGGTTCCAGAGTTACGGAGGTTTAAAAGCAGACATTTTTCGTATTTTTTAGATTTTTTGGAAAAAAATGACATTATCTCATTAAGGAAATTAATTTTTTTATAGAGGATTATGTTTTGTAAAAGCAAATTGCGATTTTAGTGGCCGGTGCTATGTTAGTGATAAGCCCTTGAAGGGACGACAACCTCACCACTTTCTCAAGGGGTGCTAAAGGGAGGAAATCGAAGAAAAAAAATCTGTTTTTAGTCTTGGTACACAAATTGAAATAAACTAATAGCACCATGGGCTCCCAAAAATTCCAGAGGGTTCTTCATAAGCTGCTTTACACACTACAATAAGCGAAAAACCGGTGGATTTTGTGAAATTTTCAGGAAAAATTCTTAAACATGGATCTGAGCTGCAAGATTTTTCGAAGAGTGACACGTTTTGCGAAAATTTCGATTTTTAAGAATTTTTTCTAAAAGTTTTGAACCTGATACAGACTTATCGTTTATTTCAGTTTGCAGTACAGCTTGTAGAGAGGCAGTTTCAAAATTTTGAAGTGCCTGGCAAAATTAGTTTATTTGTACTATGTACCAAAATCACATGATTTTTTCGAACAACACCGTTAAGGGAAAAGAGGTTTCCACTGGCCTAGGCCACATAAACCTGTGGTGCGGAGAAAATAATTCTGAACTTTCTCTAGACAATGCTACATTAATTGCATTCATATATTATGAATGAATATCTTTCCAACATAAATGATTTTGATAAATTCCAACATAAATGGAGGATAGGCACATAATTCAAATTGAAATATTTTTTCAAGTCTGTCATCACTCCTTACTGTGCACACCATCCGATGTAAGAGAGTGTTAGGGTTCACACATGCAGTGTTGTTGTTAATTTTCATAGACTTGGTTACAGAGGATAGAGACTTAACAGCTAACTTTCTTTTCAAGTGTATCTCATTGAATGTTTTGTTCTCAATCTCTTTCAAAGCATCGGATGGTGAAACAACCACAATTAACGAACAAATCGTTTTCTGGGCTCATTGTGTTGAGAAGTTCCAGCGAGTCTTGTAGGTAAACATGTGCAGATTTAGTTTAGTTTAAGTGACCAGACGCATGGGAAATGGGGAGTATTTGATGGACACAGTGAAGTTTAGTAAAAAGAAGTGAAGGTGAAGGAGAAAGTCCCCACTCCTTTCAGCTAAAATAAACCTTCGAACAAGCTCAATCATTTCTATGAAGTAAATCCACAGTTTTTGTGTTCGTCCTGATTCTTTTGAACGCTGAAGTTGGATTTGCAAAATTTCTACAAAACTCTTCACTACAGCTGACTGCGTAATCTCTTCAGAAGATGCCTTACCACGTTTAAAAGTTGAATAGACAAACTTAGCTCATCTCTATCCACACTAATGAGAGCTTCACTAGTTTTCAAAAATACAGTAATGAGTGCCTCTTTCACTAGGAAGAGGGCACGAATGACCATGGAGTAAGCTTTCCCGTTCATCATTTGTTGAACACTGTTTTTGGCATAGACAGTACAGTACAACTCCTCCAAGCCACTTCCTGCCACGATGAATCCAACCGCTGACAAAAAGGACATCATCAAGTGACAACCTCCTAGTCGAATGAAGAGTAATTTCAAAAAGCGCCTTCTCGTCAGGTGCTGCTGCTACATTCTTCTGGGCCTTCCAACCAAGTACCACTCAACCAAAACAAATTAAGTGTTCGGCCATGTTCATATGACAGTGGTTTTATTTTCAGGGAAGCATGAAAATAAAACCACTGTCCAACAACACGTTTGTAGCAACTATTTTGGAATAGCCAGATGTACTTGGGGCTCTGTAAGTTTTCAAATCAAACAGACCTCGTTTTTCAACAGCATGAGCTGTAACATTCTTTCGAGGTACATCATCCTCTTCCTGAAAAGACGTTTTAGGTGTTAGGTGCAAGGAATTCTACCCATGGCATGAAACGTGTTATGGCCACCCAGAGTCTGGACATTGTAGTCTGCATTATCGAATACAAATTGCACATATCCGTTCACAATTCTTGTGCTATCTTGGGAAGTGACCGACCTCTCATAATTTACAACTTCCTTGTAAGACGTACAAACACCCAAATTACACAGTATATCGATCAAGAATTTTGAACCAAATTTTCTGTGCAATGGAACAACCGTCCTAAGTTAGACAGGGGACAAAAATGTTCTTGGACATGCAGTGCTTAGTATACTGTGACATATAGTATTTTTTTTCTTTTCAGTAATTTGTTTCGCTCTTTTCTTTTTTTCGGGCGTTTGTCTTTTAGAAGTAGGTTGTACACGCTTAAATCTACTGATTAAAACTAACACTCCTTTATTGATTAAATTTCTTATCGGCTGAATTAAATCCTTTTACGCTAAAAAATACTCATTAAAGACAATAATTTGCTATCTCCTCAATTCCCCTCAATGCTCAGGATTCGCTAGATCCTATTATACTCCATTTTTCACTAAAATCTTGTCTATTTGAGAATTCTGTCTCTTCCCCACGAAAAATGCGTAGTAAGATATCCTATTTCTATCACGTGACCTTAACGGAAAACGGTAATAAACATAGTCACCACAGACAACACAACGCGGGAAGCGGGAATCGTATGGCTTACGCAGTGGTTATTTATATTCTTTGTTGCGGCGAGCATCGAAGAGCAAACATGTCTTTATCAAATTATGAATTAAAAGAGTTTTTGAAGAGGATACCCGATGATACTTTAGAATAGTGATAATTTTATTTTATATCCCAATACCAAATACATCTTTTTCATATTCAGAGTTGTGAAATAAATTCAACCTAAATGTGGAGAGGATACTTTCGGTAAACATTTTGTTTTAATGGACATAGTTTCTTACGATTGGATTATAAAAATCTCGTCGCTCTTGTAAAACAAACGAAGTTATGATATCTTCAGTCAAGTGAGTAAGTACTATTTTACCTTTTTTATGTAAATAAATTTGGTTGCTGCTTTAATTAAATCTTACAGCTGGTTTAACCATGATTGCATTTGTGTATTCCGACTGTACTGTGAATTCGTTTCATAACAAGAGACTATAGTAAAATTATATTCTATTTATTAAAAAAATACTTTTTTATTGTGTATTAAGATATATGTAATGTATTTGCCTTCATTTAAAATTTATTTTCTCGGGCTTATAATCATAGATTACAGCTCTGTTAATAAAAAATGAAGAAAACGAATAATTCAATATATCAATCAAAAACAGCAAATTTTCATAAGGCAACCTTTTTCTGGCTTAAAATAATAATATTAATTGAGTACAGATATATTAATTAAAAAAGGACTGATTTTGTAAAAACTCTCCTTCTATAGCTTAAATAATAATCATAATTGAGTACAGTTATATTAATCAAAAACGGACAGACACTCCTCATTTTTGATTATTATTTAGCCTAAATGGAGCTGTTGTATAATGCTCAAAAATTGAGAATTTTTCGCTCCATTGATATTTGTCGATTAATGGAGCAAACTTTACTCAATCGGGAGAATGGCTGTTTGAAGTCAATAATTGAGTAAAAATATACTCCGTTTGATTATTATTTTACTCAATAGGTTTAAGCGTGTATGATTTCAGTTATTAAGATACTGAGCACTTCAGGAACCAGTTCAGCTCCTCCTTTACAAATATCTTCAATTGTTGTAAACTCAGAATAGTCGTAGCTTTTGGGCTTGATCTCACGTCGAATAATAGCTGCTGCAGTTTTGATCCCTCTCAGTTCCTCCTGAGCTTCGTTCTCAAAGTTCCGATTTCTATACCAGTTGTCTGGTAAAATGCTGGTAGTTGCTCCAGAAAAATATATCACACTTCTTTGGTAAAATTGCAAAATTCAAGCTATTACCATAGAGTTGGATAAGTTTTCTTTTCAAATGTATGTCAGTACATGGCTCAACTTTGGGACTCAGTTGAATGAAAATATTCTGCAATTCTTCAAAAGCTTACTGACATACATCATTTTCCTCCAAATAATCACACAGCTTTTCAAAAGTGCCTTCTCGTTTAGCATCAGTGCTTGACCCACCTTTGTTTGTTCCTGCTCCTTTTTCGGGCCGTGATGATCCTGGCTTTAGAAATGTCTGGTAACAATGCCAGAGGTATCTCCCATCGGAACTGACGAGGTCAGTGACCTTAGACAGCCTTACACTTACTTCATCTCCCTACTTGTCGTACCTATTATTTGCTTCTGTTCGGATGCTTTTAATCAGTTCAAGTTTCTGCACTAAACTCCACTCTTCTTGAGCTGGGTTCCTGCATTTAGATAATATACACACTTGCGACCATAAAGGAAGCATAAGGTTTTAAAATCAAATGATTCTCTGGGAATCTTTGCTGGATGTCCCTTTTCTCGTTGAGGGGGCTTTGGACGTAATATATAAGTTTGTCGACACTTACTATGTACTTGAAACGAGCCATTCTGCAGTAACGTTTCTTTAACATCATCTTTACGAATTTCGCTGCACTGAATTATTTTGTCCACCGCCTTTCTAGTCAGAGTAATTTGTTCACCACCCTTGTCCTTACAAGGTTTCAACATACACTCCGCCATTATTCACACACTCACCGAATTCGCACAGTATTCTAAAGACGAACAATAAAAAAAAAAAAAAAATGCAGCCGAACTTCACTAGAAATAACACTTACAAACGCAATCAACGGGTCTCAATACGATTGAGTGGAAGAGAATAGATGAGAGATTGTGCGAGGGAATAGGGCGGGCGGCCGGAGCAGGCTGTAGTGGTCGACCGTCACTCTGGCGGCCGTGCTTGTACCAAACCGAGTCTATTTCCCGGTATTTTTTGGCTTCTAACCCTCTGTCGGGCCTCTTAGCTTCTTTTGGAATATAATACGATTGTACAAGATTACTTTTTAATGAAATTATTTAGTTATTTCTGTTTACATAGTAGTTATAATTTCATTTTTCCAAAAAAATCTAAAAAATAGGAAAAATGTCTGCTTTTACATCCTCCGTAACTCTGGAACCGTTAACTTTAGCAAGACAATGTATATTACCATTTTTGTTCGCAATTTAATGTAGATTATTTTTATAAATGATACTTTTGCGCTAAAGCGCATAGTTTCCGAAATATTAAAAAAAAAAATTGTGTACGTGTAATCTTTACGCGCGATTGAAGTAAAACTTCTTTGACGTTTACGATAAATATCACTGAAATTATTAAACTTTAACTTAAATATATTATAATTTAATTATACTTATTATTCATGTACTTTACAAAGATTATATAAATGTTATATTCATATTATTCATTCGAAATAGGAACTTGAATGTCATCATAATATTTTATGTATGAAATTATAGGTTTTTGTTAACTATACTGTGAAACATAAATTTTACTCTCTAAATTTGCTAACTTTCTTGAAAATACAGCATCTATCGTTGTACCGAAACGCGTTGTTGACTGAAGTCGAGAAGTATTCATTGTTAGATCCAATTTTTCTTTTTAAAAATCAACTGACGGCTGAGATTCTTGGAAGCGAAAATTAACATTAAAATCTCCAGTAAGAATCACCGGTAATTCATGATAATTATTTAGAATCCAGGAAGTGTCCATGTTGTAGTATTATTCTTTAACTGTTTTCTTATACCATTGTTCTGTCGGGAGTTTGGATTTGAATGGGAGGAATGTCCATAGTCTAGTATTATACTTTAACTCTGTTCTTTAACTGGTGTTTTCCTCTGATGTTGGGTTCGAATGCAGGTAGTGTAAATTTTTTTTAGTGTTTTTCTATCACAGTATTCTTAAGCGTTTATTTCGTCTGCTGGTAGGTTTCGAATTATTTATCTGTATCCGTGTTTTTAAACTGCAGGTTCTATCTATTGTTTGGGAATGATTGCAGCCAGGGTCCGTTTCTTTTTGGTGTTCCATCCCCATGTTAAACCGTTGCTCCGTCTTGAGGTTGGGTTAGAATTCTCGGAGTGTTCATTTGTTATTCTTTTATTTTGATCTTAAACTCTTTGCAGCCAGAGTTTGTTTCTTTGTGGTGTTACATACCCGTGTTCTTAAACCGTTGTTCCGTCTGGATATCGGGTCAACATCCAGGAAGTGTCCGTGTTGAACTATTATTCTTTCACT
Source organism: Cheiracanthium punctorium (assembly GCA_038373885.1). Classification (NCBI taxonomy): domain Eukaryota; kingdom Metazoa; phylum Arthropoda; class Arachnida; order Araneae; family Cheiracanthiidae; genus Cheiracanthium; species Cheiracanthium punctorium. Next base: position 77,394 of record JAWZYV010017938.1, read on the forward strand.
GTTTTCTTAAAATGGTTTCCTTTAGGGTTTGAATCGAGAGAATGTCTTTGTTGTGGTATTTTTCTTTAACTGTGTTCCTAAACTGGTGTTTTCTTCTGTCAGTTGGTATCTAATGCACGTAGGGTCTATTATTGCGTTTTTCTATGGCAGTGTTCTTAAACCTTTGTTTTCCTCTGCTGTTTTTGCTCGAAGTATTATTCTGTTTAAAAATTTACATTTGGCTCATTATTATAAATAACTCATGAGCAATAACATATGAGCAATATTAAAAGATAACTAATAACATAAATAACATATGAGCAATATTAAAAGATTACATATTATTTAAGTACAGACAAACAATATTTATGTATCATAGCAACCAATCATGTCAAGTTTTTACTCATAATTCCATCAATTATTGTATTAATGCCATTGAAAACATGTGAGTAAAGCAACGGAATGCACTATAGTGCCACTTTCTGTATTCGGCGCATAGGCCTTGTTTATCGGAGGTGACGGGTTGGTTGGCCACCTGTAACAACAGTGAGAGACAGTCAGCAGGATCGCCGCCTGTTCAGCGAAAGATTTCACACAGTGGCTCTGACAATAGCCGGCCCACTTATCCACTGAACAGGGTCATCAGACAAGATCTTGCTTCAAAACAGGTAGGGAGTAATGCCGACGCGCAGGGAGCACAGTCGACGTTCTCAGGAACGAACGCCCGATAGCTGTTCTGCAAATCTTATAAATAAAAATGAAATTCTGTTTGTTTGTTTGTTTGTTTATTTGTTTGTTTGTGGATTTGAGTTGTATACAAATCCACAAAAATGGACCTATCAGCCTGAAATTTTGCATAGATATGTAAAATAATATAGAATAAATCATAGTCCACTTTAAAATTTTGAAAGTCCACCCGTTCCCGGAATTTAAGAGATTTTTTATGTTCTCCACGCAAAAAGCTTTCCGTAATTGTAACCCCTGTAGTGAAAAAAGTGTGAAATAAGGATCGTGGTTGCCATGTGTGGCGATTTTGCCGAATAAGATGTTTTAAATTCTCAAAGTAAAAATAAAAGAATAATAATGATTTTTTTTTTTTTTAGTTTATATTCGTAAGGTTATATTTTTTTTAATTATAATATCGTGTGGATGGGAAATCGGAGCAGGAATGAAATGTTTTATACGCAAAACAATAAGAATTGAAGATTTCCGAGGCTAATATGTTAAAATTTTTTAGTTTGGCGAAAAAATAAAATGGCTCAAATGCCGAGAAAGTGAGTTCTAGCGGTTTGCACAGTTTCCGGCTTGGCGAATTTACTGAGAGCTTAAGGAAACGGATTTTTGAAAACAAGTACAAAGGTTTTATTAGAATACAGCGTTAAATTTTAATGATCCCTGCGAAAATAATGCAGTTATTAAGGGATTTCAAGCGATCTATCTTCAGCATTCTCGCGATTTTGAGGAGGATTCTAACGCTTGGCGCTATTTATCGTAATTTAATCGTCTGCTATTTGGGTTATGAATACACCTGCGTAAAGTTTTTGAAATTTTCATTCAGTTGGAATTGTGCATTTTTCAGAGCAGCTTTTCTGCATCTAATGTATTACATCCAGAAAAAAGGATGTTAGAAATATCAATTTTAATTTTGTTTAATCACACTCATGAATAATGATACACTTTCCAACTTAATAAAAGAAGGAACGAAAATAGGGAAGACCCATGGATTATAACTCTTTTTATATATAGCACTTTAGTGCGTATTTAAAAATCTGAAAGTGTGTCAGATTTTCTATGATTCTAGCGCTTGGCGCAATTTAATGAGAGGGTATTTTTAAAAACAAGCGTAGGTTATCTTATAAATAAAAATGAAATTATGTTTGTCAATTTGTTGATTTGGGTAGTATACAATTCCACAAAAATGGACCTGTCAGCCTGAAATTTTACACAGATATGTAAAATAATATAGAATAAATGATAGTCCACTTTAAAACTTTGAAACTCCACTTAAAAACGTTTTCCTCCTGAAGGGTTTCCTTAATTTCCGTTCCCGGAATTTAAGAGATTTTTTATGTTCTCCACGCAGAAAGCTTTACGTAATATTAACCCCTGTAGTGAAAAAAGTGTGTGAAATAAGCATCTTGGTTGCCATGTGTGGCGATTTTGCCGAATAAAATGTTTTAAATTCTTAAAGTAAAAATAAAAGAATAATAATGATTTTTTTAGGTTATTTTTTTAATTATAATATCGTGTGCGCATAAGAAATGAGAGCAGGAATGAAATGTTTTATACGCAAAACAATGAGGATCGAAGATATCCGAGACTAATATGTAATTTTTTTTAGTTTGGCGAAAAATAAAATGGCTGATAGGCCGATTTTTAGAGTGTGAGTTCTAGCGGTTTGCACAGTTTTAGGCTTTTTGGCTCAATTTACTGAGAGCTTAAGGGAATAGCATTTTTGAAAACAAGTGTATAGGTTTTCTTAGAATACAGCATTAAATTTTAACTATCCGTGCAGAAATAATGCAGTTATTAGGACATTTCAAGCGATGTAGCTTCAGAATTCTCGCCAATTGAGTACATTGATTTAACTTGGGGGAAATCCGCCAAATTTCAGAAAATTGAAAGCTTCCCATTTAGTACATCGAGGTAACGATGAATAAAACATGTTATAGTTGATAATTTAAAAAATGCGGCTGTATTAAGGGATTCCACTTTTCAAATAAATGCCTGGCGGTCGAACCATTTCCCATTTTGATTGCTGCTAAGTCAATGCTTCGAATGATTCCCTGAAAAAACTCTTGCAAAATGGCGTATGCTGGCACTTTGGCGAGGCTTAGATTTGAAACTGGATTTTACTTGAGACTGGTATATACGTATAATAAGACTGGTTATAGATAAAAATGAATGTTGGTATGTGTGTAGGAGGTTGAAAAACTCCAGCACCGTTTCACCGATCACCATGAAATTTGGTTCACCTAAGTCTTTTATCATGGAGAAGGTTTTTATGCTATCCGTTTTCCTCTAACCTTTCACTAGGTGACGCAGCAGAACATCGAATTCTATTCCGTTTAGCCGTTTGCTATGCGAATATCGTCCAACAAATTTCGATGAAATTTGGTACACGCGAATATTAGAACACGGAGAATATTTTTCACTATCCCTTTGCTGTAACTTACAGCTAAATAGCGCTGCAACGCATCAACTTCTATACCGTTCTACTGATCGGCATAAAATTTTTTATACTTACACATTTGAGAACGAAGAATATATTCTAACTGCGTTACTTTTGATGTTACTCACCACTAGATGGCACTGCAATGCATTATTATTTTAACTCGCCACTAGATGACGCTGCAGCAGGCCAAATTTTTGACCATTCAAACGGTCTCTATGAAAATCAGTATACATAGCTATTTGAACAATGAGAATATTTTGGCGTTATACATTTTGCTATAACTCGCCACATGACGGCGCTGTAGCAAATCATTACTTTAATTAACCACTAGATGGCCCTGCAGTGTATCACTTCTTGACTGTGCGAATAATCGCTATGAAAATAGGTATACATAGATATTTGAACACGGGGAAGAGTTTGGCACGATCCATTTTCCTATAACTTGACACTAGATGTCGCGTCCACACATGAACTTCAAGACTATTCAGCCAATCGTCATGAAAATTCGTATACATCGATATCTGAATGCGAAGAATATTTTTGCCGTATCCGTTTTGCTAAAACTCCCCACTAGATTGTGCTACGCCTCATCGCCTTCTGCACCGTAAAAACGATTGCCTTGAAATTCAGTATGAATGATTATTGAACACAATATAACGCGATATCCATTTTGCTATATCTCTTTATTACAATAAATAGTAATCACAACAAATATTAATATCAAAAAGTCCATTCATTCCCGTGCGAAGAACGGGTACTTCAGCTAGTCTTATAAATAAAAATGAAATTCTGTTTGCTTGTTTGTTTGTTTGTGGATTTGAGTTGTATACAAATCCACAAAAATGGACCTATCAGCCTGAAATTTTGCACAGATATGTAAAATAATATAGAATAAATCATAGTCCACTTTAAAACTTTGAATGTCCACCCGTTCCCGGAATTTAAGAGATTTTTTATGTTCTCCACGCAAAAAGCTTTCCGTAATTGTAACCCCTGTAGTGAAAAAAGTGTGAAATAAGGATCGTGGTTGCCATGTGTGGCGATTTTGCGGAATAAGATGTTTTAAATTCTCAAAGTAAAAATAAAAGAATAATAATGATTTTTTTTTGTTAGTTTATATTCGTAAGGTTATATTTTTTTTTAATTATAATATCGTGTGCATGGGAAATCGGAGCAGGAATGAAATGTTTTATACGCAAAACAATAAGAATTGAAGATTTCCGAGGCTAATATGTTAAAATTTTTTAGTTTGGCGAAAAAATAAAATGGCTCAAATGCCGAGAAAGTGAGTTCTAGCGGTTTGCACAGTTTCCGGCTTGGCGCAATTTACTGAGAGCTTAAGGAAACGGATTTTTGAAAACAAGTGCAAAGGTTTTATTAGAATACAGCGTTAAATTTTAATGATCCGTGCGAAAATAATGCAGTTATTAAGGGATTTCAAGCGATCTATCTACAGCATTCTCGCGATTTTGAGGAGGATTCTAACGCTTGGCGCTATTTATCGTAATTTAATCGTCTGCTATTTGGGTTATGAATACACCTGCGTATAAGTTTTTGAAATTTTCATTCAGTTGGAATTGTGCATTTTTCTGAGCAGCTTTTCTGCATCTAATGTATTACATCCAGAAAAAAGGATGTTAGAAATATCAATTTTAATTTTGTTTAATCACACTCATGAATAATGATACACTTTCCAACTTAATGAAAGAAGGAACGAAAATAGGGAAGACCCATGGATTATAACTCTTTTTATATATAGCACTTTAGTGCGTATTTAAAAATCTGAAAGTGTGTCAGATTTTCTATGATCCTAGCGCTTGGCGCAATTTAATGAGAGGGTATTTTTAAAAACAAGCGTAGGTTATCTTATAAATAAAAATGAAATTCTGTTTGTCAATTTGTTGATTTGGGTAGTATACAATTCCACAAAAATGGACCTGTCAGCCTGAAATTTTACACAGATATGTAAAATAATATAGAATAAATGATAGTCCACTTTAAAACTTTGAAACTCCACTTTATTTCCGTTCCCGGAATTTAAGAGATTTTTTATGTTCTCCACGCAGAAAGCTTTACGTAATATTAACCCCTGTAGTGAAAAAAGTGTGTGAAATAAGCATCTTGGTTGCCATGTGTGGCGATTTTGCCGAATAAAATGTTTTAAATTCTTAAAGTAAAAATAAAAGAATAATAATGATTTTTTTAGTTTATTTTTTAGGTTATTTTTTTAATTATAATATCGTGTGCGCATAAGAAATGAGAGCAGGAATGAAATGTTTTATACGCAAAACAATGAGGATCGAAGATATCCGAGACTAATATGTAATTTTTTTTAGTTTGGCGAAAAAAAAATGGCTGATAGGCCGATTTTTAGAGAGTGAGTTCTAGCGGTTTGCACAGTTTTAGGCTTTTTGGCGCAATTTACTGAGAGCTTAAGGGAATAGCATTTTTGAAAACAAGTGTATAGGTTTTCTTAGAATACAGCATTAAATTTTAACTATCCGTGCAGAAATAATGCAGTTATTAGGGCATTTCAAGCGATGTAGCTTCAGAATTCTCGCCAATTGAGTACATTGATTTAACTTGGGGGAAATCCGCCAAATTTCAGAAAATTGAAATCTTCGCATTTAGTACATCGAGGTAACGATGAATAAAACATGTTATAGTTGATAATTTAAAAAATGCGGCTGTATTAAGGGATTCCACTTTTCAAATAAATGCCTGGCGGTCGAACCATTTCCCATTTTGATTGCTGCTAAGGCAATGCTTCGAATGATTCCCTGAAAAAACTCTTGCAAAATGGCGTATGCTGGCACTTTGGCGAGGCTTAGATTTGAAACTGGATTTTACTTGAGACTGGTATATACGTATAATAAGACTGGTTATAGATAAAAATGAATGTTGGTATGTGTGTAGGAGGTTGAAAAACTCCAGCACCGTTTCACCGATCACCATGAAATTTGGTTCACCTAAGTCTTTTATCATGGAGAAGGTTTTTATGCTATCCGTTTTCCTCTAACTTTTCACTAGGTGGCGCAGCAGAACGTCGAATTCTATTCCGTTTAGCCGTTTGCTATGCGAATATCGTCCAACCAATTTCGATGAAATTTGGTACACGCGAATATTAGAGCACGGAGAATATTTTTCACTATCCATTTTGCTGTAACTTACCGCTAAATAGCGCTGCAACGCATCAACTTCTATACCGTTCGACCGATCGGCATAAAATTTTTTATACTTACACATTTGAGAACGAAGAATATATTCTAACTGCGTTACTTTTGATGTTACTCACCACTAGATGGCACTGCAATGCATTATTATTTTAACTCACCACTAGATGACGCTGCAGCAGGCCAAATTTTTGACCATTCAAACGGTGGCTATGAAAATCAGTATACATAGCTATTTGAACAATGAGAATATTTTGGCGTTATCCATTTTGCTATAACTCGCCACATGACGGCGCTGTAGCAAATCATTACTTTAATTAACCACTAGATGGCCCTGCAGTGTATCACTTCTTGACTGTGAGAATGATCGCTATGAAAATAGGTATACATAGATATTTGAACACGGGGAAGAGTTTGGCACGATCCATTTTCCTATAACTTGACACTAGATGTCGCGTCAACACATGAACTTCAAGACTATTCAGCCGATTGTCATGAAAATTCGTATACATCGATATCTGAATGCGAAGAATATTTTTGCCGTATCCGTTTTGCTAAAACTCTCCACTAGATTGTGCTACGCCGCATCGCCTTCTGCACCGTAAAAACGATTGCCTTGAAATTCAGTATGCATGATTATTGAACACAATATAACGCGATATCCATTTTGCTATATCTCTTTATTACAATAAATAGTAATCACAACAATATCAAAAAGTCCATTCATTCCCGTGCGAAGAACGGGTACTTCAGCTAGTAATCTATATATACTAGCTGAACCGGCAAACGTTGTTTTGCCATATAAATTATTCCTAGGTGCTATATATTAAAATCGGATCATAACTATAGTGCTATATATTAAAATCGTATCATAACTTATGCTTCGTCCCTATTTTTGTCCTTATTCCATTAAGTTGGAAAGTGTTATCATTATTCATGACTGTGCTGTATTTTTCTTTCTTGTTTCGTAAAACCCATCTTTGGAATCGAAATCTATCTTAAAATCGCCTACTAAAACTATTTTGAAATACTAGGGGCCAAGGCCCCCTGACTCGCTACGCTCGCTTTTCGTATGAGACATTCGGCCCCTAATCAGGCTTATTCGTAAAAAAGACATAATTTCAACAAACGAAACCCGAAGATTGGATGAGATAGAATGTTACTGAGCTACACATTGCTCGGTTCTTGCATGTTCAATGGTACATGAAAATTTAAAGTTCACACTACACTAGACCCCCTCCCCCTCATAACACGGAAGATATTTTGTTATGGGAATATGTGTTGTACGGGTCCTGAGCTATACTCCACCTGGAGTGAGGACTCCGCTTATAATCGCTGGAAAAATTATTTGCACTCCTCAGAAACACAATGATATTTAATGTTGCCATTCAAAAGTTATATTAATTAGGAGCTAGAGCGTAATAAAATCAGAACATCCGTTTCAGCTGTATTTTTAATAATGTAAAACCTATTGGACACCTTGCGAATTTGCAACCCATGGCGATTTTTCATTATTTGGCGACTTGCGTACATGTAAAGTTAATAAAAGCTACGGAACAGATAGGATAGCTTGCCACCAATGGCGACTTTTCATTATTTGGCGATTTACACATGCTCACAACCTATAATTACTGTTCATTTAAGGTTACGGGAAAACCGTTATCCATATTTTCATTTATATAGTCGTTTGCAAATTGGCGTACTTAGCACCACGAACTATACCATCTCGTCGCGCTAGCAAATATCCAAAGTGTACTATAACTTCTATAATGGCATAGTTAACGCCGCCAAATATTTCTACTGGTAGCAAATAATCCAGCTGGACCGGCTTTAAAATAATCTGCATTTTAATTATTTTTCATTTTCAAGATATTAGTTATTCTGTTTTGGAAAAACGAATAATCGCTCATTCTAAACTCCTGTTGTCTAAGCGAACTTACTATTTGAAAATTGTCAACTTTGTGTAACACATTTTGAGTTACTTATTTCATATAGTTTTTATTTTGGCGTAAAATGGGCGTAATTCTATCTCATGTTTGTAAATTTCACGCGATTGTAGATACTTGGAAACGCTTTGTTGCAAAGGAATGAATGATTTTATGCCAAATCTGGCAACCATTCGATTTATGTTTTCAGTTTTTTATTAATATCTTCTAAAATAATTCGATTTTCGAAATTTAAATCTGCTTAGCAGGTTCCTCGGAATTTTTCGAATCAGTGGGCACCTTAGTCGAAACTCAAATCCCTACGGTTTAGGAGGAGATAGGTACACAAGCTTTGACAGCGCCAGCGGCCTTAAATTTTTTTTTTTTTTTAGAATAGAGAGATTCGCCAAGTATATTACAACTACACTTCATCGTTCTATATATTGTTATGCGTGTACCATGTTTGTCTTTCTTGGGTTTATTCCTACTTTAACGCCTCGACTCTCGCCAAGGTGGCGATCATTAAACATATGCAGTTACAATGACAATTTTTTTGCATTTATGTGGCAATCGTAATTTAGAATTAAAATGGCGATTTGGAACAACATGTAAGTACAGCAAGCCTTTACATTTTTATTTATTTTAGATTGCCAATTAATGTAGTTTTAATAATTAAGGGTCCTAAACTTCCTTAACTGGTGCGTTTATGGCTAGTTTGTTTACTTTAGTTTTCATATAGTTCTTTTTTTTTGCGCGTTGAAACGGTACTTACGTATTAACTCGGCGGTCACTTCCGCCAAACTACTTTTTCATAGATTTTAAATACATTGCCAATCGTATTCCATACCATCAACAATTTCATGTACCCGGCATTTATCTTGGTGAAAAATTGCTTGTCTTGGCGGACCGCCGGGAAAATAATGTTAAGAATTTTCGGGGCAACCCGCTGCTCTGGGGCTTAAAATGGTTTAAAATTCGTATTCTACGCTTCAAATAGATAAATTTTGCTTTTTGTGGCATCAAAATCGGCCAATTAGAACCGGAGATATGGAGGTTTCGGTTTGCTATTGTTTTTCAATGGAGGTTCTAGAAAACTCGAGAAATATTAGTCCTAGAGCTTAGATCTCTTCACATTTGGGGACTTATTTTTGGCGCCAAATTTGGCGATATTTCGCCAAAAGTCGCCAAGCTTGGCGACTTTTTGGTCATTTGGCGCGATTTTCCCAATGGGGCCTGGAAGTTGTTTCTCCTGCATTAAAAACGCATAATAACCTGACATTTCTCCCCTACTAGCAATTTTGCTCGGGCCATCATCGGCTGGCTACGTGGCCGGTGGTAATCCGAGCAAAATTGCCAGTAGGGTCTTCTATGACGTAATCAAAATTCACGCTTTATGTAGAACCCTCGAGAAATAGACTTTTCTGGAAACTTCTTGTTCCTTCTGCGTCGGCTATTTATAGAAGCGCGTGTCGCCCCGACAGTTCAGTGTTGATCATGCTTTGAGAGAGTGAATACGCTTGCTTTGTGAAGGAAGCTGTGTTTCGCGCTGTTTCTGAAGCTTTGAATTTAAGTGCTGTGTGTAAATTCTTCATCGCTGAGTCTTAGAGACTGCTAGTGTTATTTCTCGTATATTTTCACTGAATTCTTGCCAGTGAAAGTGTTCTATTTTGTGTGAGAAATACAGCATTTGTGAGAGCTTCTGATCTAAGCGAACTGTTAAAAGCACATTACTGCTAGATTGTGCTTGTGAATTGTGTACAGCTGATAATTCTACGAAGTTCTAGAAGCAATAAAGTTTGTGTTCCATCCTGACAAGTGACTTTTTACTTGAACTTTTTACACCAACTGGACTTTAGAACGACGAACCCCAGGAGTAGCAGAGTAATTCCTCAACATTTGGTGTCAGAATCGGGGTTCTAAAGAAGGACTTTAATTTTCCAGTTTATGGTTTTGACTAGACAAAAAAATGGAAGAACAACTTCAAAAGCTCATGAATATGATGCAGGAAATGAAATCCGGACAAGACGAGATGAAATCCGGACAAGATGAGATAAAAAAGGAGATGAAAGCCGGACAGGACGAGATGAAAGCCGGACAAGACGAGATGAAAGCCGCACAAGACGAGATGAAAGCCGCACAAGAGCAGATGAAGGCGGATTTAGAGAAGAAAATTGAAGCCGGACAGACCGATTTAGAAAAGAAAATTGAAGCCGGATTGGTCGGACTAGAGAAGAAAGTGGAAGATGGACAAAGAAAAATAGAAACCGGATTAGATGAGTTAAAAACCGCTGACGAAGAGATGAAAACCGGGTTAGAGGAAGTAGAGAAAGAGTATCACTCCTGGAAGAAAGTCAAGCGAAATGCGAGGAAAGAATTGAGGAAAAGATCGAGCACAAGCTAGAAGAAAAACTGGACAGTTTAGTAAAGCTGGGAAAGGTACCAGAAAACATCAGGTTGTCGTCACGCCACCCAGCAGTGAAACTAACGCCTTATGACGGAAATACTCCCTGGGGAGCTTACAAGACCCAATTTTCGATCGTCGCCAGAGCCAATGGTTGGAGCGAGTCCGAGAAAGCTAATCAACTGGCCGCTTCCCTTAGCGGAGATGCAATTAATGTATTGCAAACTATCGGAGAGACGAAGATAGGACATTTCGACGCCCTTGCCAGTGCCTTGGACATGAAATTCGGAGAGAAGTGCCAGAAAGAATATAGTAGAATCCAACTTAAGTCAAGGATGCAGAGATCTGGCGAGACCCTTCAAGAGCTGGCTTCGGACATAGATAGGCTGTGTCATCTAGCCTACATGGACCACCTTGATAATGTCCGAGAAGAAATGGCGGTGCGTCATTTTATTGAAGCCATCTGTGATCCAGAAACCCAAAAGTCACTTATGTTGGAAGATTATCAGGATTTGAAATCTGCTCTCGTCTTCGCAATGAAGCTAGAGGCAGCTCAGCGGGCCGTGAGAAAAGATCGGCATGCTGTTAGAGCTGTCACGGTCCAAGAGGGAGCTGACAAAGACACAGAGAGAGTCGAGAACAGGTTGAAGAGAATTGAAGATCTCATAGAACGAAAATTAAGATCCGATAGAACGAGAGATGGCCCAAAGAAAGTAAAATTCTGGAAGTGTGGCATCGAAGGCCATGTACAAAAGCATTGTGATCGAAAGTCTCATGACCAGCAAGAGAACTCTAAGAAAATGAATGTCTTGCAGATTTCATCAGTGAATGGCGGCAGTAATGGACTCTTCGTACTGGGATACGTTAATGATTCCCCATGCCACATGGTGATTGATACTGGAGCGAACGTAACCATCATAAGGACGGATCTGGCCAAGAAATTAAATTTGAAGATTATCTGGACTCCGCCCTCGCTGACCCTCCAGACTGTGACAGGTGACAAGATCGAAGTGGGCGGAAAAGCGCAAGTAGAAATCACGTTTGGAAATGCCAGATACGACCATGTGGTGTATGTCGCCAATATTGCAGACTCTTTTATTCTCGGACTTGACTTTTTAAAATCGCACAAATTTAACTTGGACTTTAAGAATAATGAGCTTCGTTCAGGCTCAGAAGAAATAGATGCGTTCGATATTAAAAATGAAACTATATTACCTGTTCAGAAAATAATAGCCCATACTGATATCACTCTACCACCCAGAACTGATTCAATAATTTCTGGAACAGTAAAAGAAAGCAATAAATCCCGCTTTGGATTAGTCGAACACCCAAACAATAGTGATTCCGTCAGAGGAGTACTTGTGGGAGCAACACTTGCGGACTTGTCGAGAACAGAAATTCCAGTTAGAGTAAGTAGTAAATGTGACGCACAAGTCGAAGGTGATAAAGAAAAATGAAGTGTTGGCTACATGCACTCCTGTTACCTGCATTAATAAGAACATCAGCCAAACGACAGCTAAATCTTCCGAGTGCCTGACGAAGGAATTAATACAAGACGTGAAGTTAACGGCAGAACAGAGAAGCCCTGCGGAGAAAGTAATAGCTGAATTTGAAGACCTCTTCTCCCGAACTTCGGGCGACTTTGGCCGTACGAGCTTAACTCAACATAGGATAGATACAGGCAGCCATTCTCCCATCAAGCAACATCCTAGGCGGCTGCCGTTTGCTAAGCAAGAAGAGGTGAGCAGACTTTTAGAGGAGATGCAGCGTGATGACGTCATGGAGCCGTCGACTACTCCCTGGGCCTCGCCAATTGTTTTGGTCCGAAAGAAGGATGGTTCCACCCAGTTCTGTTTTGACTACAGACGTCTGAATGACATTACGAAGAAAGACAGCTACCCTCTTCCAAGGATAGACGACAATTTGGACACTTTATCGGGAAACGAATGGTTTTCCACTCTGGATCTGAAAAGTGGTTATTGGCAAGTGGAAATTCATCCCGAAGACCGTGAAAAGACTGCGTTCACCACTGGACAAGGATTATGGCAGTTCAAAGTTATGCCTTTTGGACTCTGCAACGCACCTGCTACATTCGAGCAACTAATGGAGACAGTGTTGAGAGGACTTTCCTACGAAGCATGTCTCGTTTATTTGGACGATATCATCATCGTCGGAAGGACTTTCGAAGAGCATCTCGAGAACATTCGAAAGGTACTGCAGAAATTAAAAGAGGCAAACTTGAAACTAAGTCCATCGAAGTGCAATTTGTTTCGTCGGGAAGTACGTTACCTCGGGCACGTAATATCCGCCCACGGAGTCCGAACCGATCCCGAAAAGACGTCCGCAGTCCAGAACTGGAGTCGTCCTGAGAATATCCATGACTTAGAAGTTTTCTCGGTCTGTGTACTTACTATCGAAAATTCGTGAAGGGCTTTTCTCAAATTGCAAGACCTCTTCACAAATTGACAGAGACTGGACAGAAATTTCTATGGACTGAGGAATGTGAGGACGCATTCAACGAACTGAAGACGGCTTTAACATCTTCGCCGAACCTGTCGTATCCTCACCCTGACAAGCCATTTATCCTGGACACAGACGCAAGTAAGGAGAGTGTTGGAGCAGTTTTGTCCCAGGAGATAGATGGCCAAGAACACGTCATTGCTTACTGGAGCAAATGCCTTTCAAAGGCAGAACGTAACTATTGTGTTACGAGAAAGGAACTTCTTGCTATCATCAAAGCCGTAGAGCGCTTCCATCATTACCTGTACGGCCGAAAGTTCCTGCTCCGAACGGACCATGCCTCTTTAACCTGGCTACTAAATTTCAAGAATCCAGAGGGCCAAATAGCCAGGTGGATACAGCGATTACAAGAATACGACATCGAGATACGTCATGGGAAAGGAGCATCTCATGGAAAGGCAGATGGTTTGTCGAGAAGGCCCTGCATAGACAGTTGTCGCTATTGCTCCAGGGCGGAGAAAAATTACCATCTGAAACATCCCGTTGTCCGCCAAGTTTCATCATCGGCACCATCTCAAGATCCTTGGAGTGACGAAAATGTTCGAGCGGACAAATTAGCAGATAGCGACATCAAACCTATTGTGGAGTTTATGGAAAAGTCCAGCGATAAGCCCAGCTAGCAAGAAATATCGTCATATAATCCGGCAACCAAACAATACTGGGCTTTGTGGGATTCGCTTCGCCTGAGAAATGGAGTCCTGCATCGTAAATGGGAGTCGGACGACGGCAAGATGCTCCGATGGCAGTTAGTACTACCTCGTTCGAGGATTCCGAAGGTTCTAGAAGAACTTCATAATGGCTACACTGGAGGTCATTTTGGCGTAATGAAGACCCTGCAGAAAGTTCGCGAGCGCTTCTACTGGGTTAGGGCTCGAGGCGACGTCGAAAAGTGGTGTCAAGCTTGTGACGCCTGTGCCGCCCGTAAAGGCATGAAGAAACGAAGCCGTGGAAGACTACATCGTTATAATTTAGGAGCGCCTTTGGAGAGGATTGCCCTCGACATCCTGGGACCTCTTCCGCGAACTTCGGATGGCAACAAATACATCCTAGTTGTCATTGACTACTTCTCTAAATGGCCCGAAGCGTTTCCTATTCCCGATCAAGAAGCTACGACCGTAGCAGAGGTACTGGTGCAAGAATGGATTTCCAGATATGGAACCCCTCTGCAACTTCATTCCGACCAAGGAACGAACTTTACCTCTGCAGTCTTTAAAGGACTATGCCAAATTCTCGGAATGGACAAAACCCAGACTACGCCTTTACACCCACAATCCGACGGCATGGTGGAGAGGTTCAATCGCACAATTTTAAACAACCTCTCGCTTCTGGTATCTAGGAATCAAGAGGACTGGGACAAGAAACTCCTCCTCTTCCTGCTGGCCTATAGGAGCGCCGTCCATGAGACTACCGGCTTCAGACCTTCCCAGATGCTTTTCGGCAGATATCTTCGTCTTCCCGCCGATCTAGTGTTCGGCCGCCCTCCAGATGCGCCTTTATCGCCAGAGGAGTACGTGGAAAACCTTCGGGCACAGTTTGAAGATGTGCATCATTTTGCTCGGGAGCGGATCAACCTGAACACGGAAAAGATGAAGACTCGCTACGACACGAAGGCTACGGGACACGAGTTCAACGCAGGTGACAAAGTTTGGCTATGGAATCCTACTCGACGGAAAGGCCTGTCTCCCAAGCTGCAATCGTCGTGGGACGGTCCTTACACAGTCCTAAACCGGCTGAATGACGTCATCGTACGGATTCGTAAGTCACCAAACTCGAAGCCAAGAGTTGTACATTACGATCGACTAGCCATCTACCGCGGTTGTAATTAGCTCAGACCATGGTCACTATGGCGTAATTCCTCCTTTCTTCCAACTCTCATTTCTTTCCTGTCTTTCTCTTCTCTTCCTCTTTCATCAACTCTCTTTCACTCACTACTTACGCCATGTTTAGTGTACATATTTGTAATATATTGGTTTTTATTAATGTGTATTTGTTTATTACATTTATTGCTTATTAGTGCAATTGTTCGTTATGTCTATTATTTATTAATTAGAGTGCATTTGCTTACTGTGTTTATTGATTATTTGCTGAAAATTATGTTGTTAAGATTTGGTAAAAGGTTTGACACTGTAGATATTTGTGTTACCTCCTAACTGGGGATTGTACTGCCCGGGACGTGCAAAGCAATAAAGTTTGTGTTACATCCTGACAAGTGACTTTTACTTGAACTTTTTACACCAACAGGACTTTGGAACGACGAACCCCAGGAGTAGCAGAGTAATTCCGCAACAATACGTAAGTACCGTTGAAACTTGTGCATAAGTCCCAGAGACCCATGACTGCAAAGCTCGCCAAAGTACGGGAATTTTTTAGGTTGGCGAGAGTGGGGGCGCTAAAATAGGAATCAACTCTTTGTTGTTCCATAAAAGACATCTTTGGAATCGAAATCTATCTTAAAATCGCCACCTGAAACCATTTAGAATCTCCTAAAGGCATATTCTTCCTGTAGGCATATTCCAACTATACCGCAAAGACATTTTAAATACTGTTTGGAATGGACATCATAATCCATGAGTGTACAGTGTTTTCCATTCTTGCTCCACAAAACACTTCTTCGGAATAGAAATCTACATTAAAATCGCCTAATAAAACTGTTTTACAATATACGCCAGGCGCTTTTTAACTATACTCGAAATATATTTATAATAAATTGTCACGTTTTGGCACCACATTTAGCGATCAATTATCAAAAATTGCAAACCTTGTGCGACTTTCAACATTTTATTAACGCCCCCCCTCTTCACATTATCTGGCAAACACCTTTGAAAAGTGACTCGACACGCTAATGTCTACACAAAAAACCTGATTTAAATTAATAGCACTCAGGGGATAAAAATTTTGGGGTGGACCACCCTTATGACTTAGGGGTATGAGACATAGTTAAAAACCTATTCTCAGACCTAACGAATATATATAGAAAGTTTCATTAAAATCGATCGAGCCGTTTCGGAGGAGTATGGTGGCTAACACTGTGACAGGAGAATTTTATATATTAGATAAAAATGAATGTTTGTCTGTATGCCCTTTAGAAAATTGTAAACGGCTTGACCGATTTCGATAATTTTTTTTTTGTTTTTTTCGTTATAGTTCAGGGATGGTTTAGGAAAAAAAAATTTGAAAAAATCAAAAATTTGAAAATTTGAAATTCGGAATATTCTTCGCATTACGCCGAGACGGTGGGACGCAGACCTACCGAATTTTGCATACGGCTTCACTAGGACAGATCCTAACACGCCTAGGAGCGATTTTTTCGAAATTCGATTTAGAAAATGTTTTATTTTATTTTTTGTCCGATTTTTAGCGATTTTTCTTGCATAATACGTAATAACGCCGGTAATTGCACTTGCAGTAAAACGAAATTTACATCATCAGATAAAGGAGAAAATTTTCTTTTAAAAATTGTTTGTTGGGACTGTGTAACATAATTTTCAGATTTTTGGGAATTTTTCAAATAAAATTAAATTTGACGCTGACTTTCGTAAAATGTTTTTAAAACTGCTACATCTTGAATTCTATTCGTCATAACTTTTTTATATTTTGTCAAATGACGGAGCATACATTTCGCCCTCTTTTAAAAGAAAAACCAGAGGAAAATATAAATTAGGAGATTTTTTACGAATTTTTAAGTAAAGAAGGATTTTCATTTCAATATTAGCAGCTTAAAATCTTGGTATGATATCTTGCGGTTTGGTTGTCTTGGAGACAGTAACAATGATTAAAATTGCCAGTTGAAAAAAAAAATTATTTAAAAATAACCGAGTTTTCACATGTGAAATGTGCGCCACTTTGACGTCACGAGTTTAAAACCCCTTTCGAAACTCAATCAGAATAACGGACTCACAAGCAAAACATACGCCGCGCATGTGAAATAATACTATATTTTACTTCACGTTACCAGAAAAATAATTGAATGCTGTTTTTTCACAAGTGAATTATCCAGCATTATTTTCAATTGCGATTTTAAACGGGACACGTTTTCGATTCGCAAGAAATATTTTGCCGTGCTAAACAGGGCCTGATTATGGCAAACAGGGACCCCGGGCATTAATGAATTTGGGGGCCGCCATCTATGAAATTTGTTTTATTTTTCATAAAATATATGTTTATAAAAAAGAATATTTCAGAACAACATTTGAAATTGGGGGCCATTTCGAGCCTGAGGCACTGGGCAAAGTCCCGATTTGCCCGTGAGATACTAGGGCCCTGGTGCTAAATACGCAAATCTGACAATAATTAAGCATACAAATGTATGGAGAGCTGTTTTAGTGGCAACCATAAAGTGAAATGATTATCGTTTATACTAATGCATAAATTGCAAAAGTCACCAAAGACTAAAAGACTACATTCGTGACAAATATCTAAGCCGCTTCTTTAAATTAAGTATTAACGACTGAAAAACGAAAATATATTTTATTGGTATCAGTAAAAGATAGTATAAGTAATAGTTAGTAGATATGCTGGGGCAATATTGATCAAAGCACAATATACCGCATTAATAAATACTTCGTGAAACACTTCTATTCATTTTTCAACAGCCGTATTACATCACAGCTAACAAAACATTAAGTAATTCTACGTCGCGTTAATATATCCCGCGGTAGTTTCAACAGAAAAGACATTAATAAATACTTCGTGAAACAAAGTCTTCTATTCATTTTTCAACAGCCGTATTACATCACAGCTAACAAAACATTAAGTAATTCTACGTCGCGTTAATATATCCCGCGGTAGTTTCTACAGAAAAGACTGTAACACAACTTTTTTCTTGGAGATTCTGTTTTGTCACAAGTAGTTATGATCGCATTTTAGGAAAATGTTCTCTTCTTGCCTTGCGAAGAGCGGATACACTATTTAATCTTATAAATAAAAATGAAATTCTGTTTGTTTGTTTGTTTGTTTGTTTGTGGATTTGATTCGTATACAAATCCACAAAAATGGACCTATCGGCCTGAAATTTAGTACAGATATGTAAAATAATATAGAATAACTCATAGTCCACTTTAAAACTTTGAAAGTCCACCCGTTCCCGGAATTTAAGAGATTTTTTATGCTCTTCACGCAAAAATCTTTCCGTAATTGTAACCCCTGTAGTGAAAAAAGTGTGAAATAAGGATCATGGTTGCCATGTGTGGCGATTTTGCCGAATAAAATGTCGTTCGTATACAAATCCACAAAAATGAACCTATCGGCCTGAAATTTAGCACAGATATGTAAAATAATATAGAATAAAGCGTAGTCCACTTTAAAACTTTGAAAGTCCACCCGTTTCCGGAATTTAAGAGATTTTTTATGCTATTCACGCAAAAAGCTTTCCGTAATTGTAACCCCTGTAGTGAAAAAAGCGTGAAATAAGGATCGTGGTTGCCATGTGTGGCGATTTTGCCGAATAAAATGTTTTAAATTCTCAAAGTAAAAATAAAAGAATAATAATGATTTTTTTTTGTTAGTTTACATACGTAAGGTTATTTTTTTTTAAATTATAATATCGTGTGCATGGGAAATCAGAGCAGGAATGTAATGCTTTACACGCAAAACAATAAGAATTGAAGATTTCCGAGGCTAATAGGTAAATTATTTTAGTTTCTCGAAAAAATAAAATGGCTCAAATGCCGATTTTGGGAAAGTGAGTTCTAGCGGTTTGCACAGATTTCGGATTGGCGCAATTTATTGAGAGCTTAAGGAAATAGATTTTTGAAAACAAGTGCAAAGGTTTTATTAGAATACAGCGTTAAATTTTAATGATCCGTGAAGAAATAATGCAGTTATTAAGGGATTTCAATTGATCTATCTCCAGAATTCTCGCCAAATGAGTACATTGATTTAAGTTGGGGGAATTCCGCCAAATTTCAGAAAATTGAAATCTTCTCATTTAGTACATCGGAGTAATGATGAATAAAACACGTTATAGTTGATAATTTTAAAAAATTCGGCTGTATTAAGGGATTCAACTTTTCAAATAAAGGCTTGCTTTACTTTTTCGCGGTCGAACCATTTCCCATATATTATTGCTGCTAAGTCAATGCTTCGAATGATTTCCTGAAAAAACGCTTGCAAAATGGCGTATGTTGGCACTTTGGCGAGGCTTAGATTTGAAACTGGATTTTATTTGAGACTGGGATATATAATGACACTGGTTATAGATAAAAATAAATGTTGGTATGAGTGTATGAGGTTGAAAAACTCCAGCACCGTTGAGCACCGTTGCACCATGAAATTTGGTTCACCTAAGTCTTTTATCATGGAGAAGATTTTTATGCTATCCGCTTTCCTCTAACTTGCCACCAGGTGGCGCAACAGAACGGCGAATTCTATTCCGTTTAGCCGTTTGCTATGCGAATATCATCCAACCGATTTCGATGAAATTTGGTACACGCGAATATTAGAACACGGAGAATATTTTTCATTATCCATTTTGCTGTAACTTGCCGCTAAATGGCGCTGAAAAGCATCAACTTCTATACCGTTCGACCGATCGGCATAAAATTTTTTATACTTTCACATTTGAGCACGAAGAATATATTCTAACTGCGTTCTTTTTGATGTTACTCACCACTAGATGACACTGCAATGCATTATTATTTTAACTCGCCACTAGATGACGCTGCAGCAGGCCAAATTCTTGACCATTCAAACGGTCGCTATGAAAATCAGTATACATAGCTATTTGAACAATGAGAATATTTTGGCGTTATCCATTTTGCTATAACTCGCCACTTGACGGCGCTGTAGCAAATCATTACTTTATTGAACCACTGGATGGCCCTGCAGTGTATCACTTCTTGACTGTGCAAATAATCGCTATGAAAATAGGTATACATAGATATTTGAACACGGGGAAGAGTTTGGCGCTATCCATTTTCCTATAACTTGCCACTAGATGTCGCGTCAACACATGAACTTCAGGACTGTCCAGCCGATAGTCATGAAAATTCGTATACATCGATATCTGAATGCGAAAAATATTTTCGCCAATTCGGTATTCGGTATGCATGATTATTGGACACAATTTCGCAATTCGGTATGCATGATTATTGGACACAATATAACGCGATATCCACTTTGCTATATCTGTTTATTACAATGGATAGTAATCACCACAAATCGTAATATCAAAAAGTCCATTCATTCCCGTGCGAAGAACGGGTACTTCAGCTAGTTATAAAATAAAACGGTTCTCCACAGCAAGTAGTATGTAAGTTATTAATAGCATAACTTAAATCTAAGAAAGAGTATGATGCAGAAAAGAGACATTTTGAAAGTTAGGAATTTTCGCTGGAAACAGTCACGCTTTTCTATTTCTGATCACGAATGACACCGACATAGTTTTTGTGTCATAATATTAACAATGGTCTCAGGTCAGTACTTATACTATCTTTACGAAAAAGTAATGAGTAACTTTACGCCAAGAGTCAAATCATTTTGCTTATTTTTAGATCCCAAATCACTGGAATCAATTCGAACTATACATGTAAGAAAAAGTTTCGTTCCCTACCGTGCGGAGAATGGATACGCAGCTAGTTAAACTTATAAATCTGCAAAAAGCTTGTTAAGTGTGACGCCAATATGAAGTAAAAATCACTTGCAATAGCTAATTTAGTCACGCAAATGATTAACTTTTCGACTCTCGGATATGAAATGTTGCTGAAAATAGCGAAAAATCGCTTAAAAATGAGGGGACGGGTGGATTTTCAGATTTTTAAAGTAGCGCAGATTGTTTTCTATATTTTTATACATGATTATGGAAATTTTCAAGGGGATCGTACAAACGGTGTAGAAATTATCAGGCTTTTTGTCCTTGACATTGCAATGTTTCTGCAGTCTTGGCGGAAAGAAGCAAGGGGGAAAAAGATACGTCATTTCCTTTACTGAGCGTTACTTCCGTCAGAAAAAAAATCTGAGTTACACTCTAGTTGCGCCTAAAGAAGTTTTACTTCAAAAACAGATAAAAACTACTAATTTACCAACTTCTCCACCCCCCTTCCCCCAAACCCGACTCTCAAAATGGTGTAACTTTTTACCAAACAATATGTGGACTGTACAGAGCAGTTTGGAGTTAGAGGGAAACTTTTACTTTGGATGTTGGGGTTAGGCCGTTTTTTGGACTAATTGCACCGTACTAAATCCCTTAAGACACAGCAATGAAGAATTGTCAAACAACACTTTAAAAACAGCTTCGAAAAAGCAAGCGAAAATAATGCTCCTATAGCACTATTAATTCACAGAGCAAAGCAAGCGTACTCACTCTTAGAGCTCAACTCACACACTGGAAGCTCAACTCATACTGAACTGGGGCACATGAAACACTCATATATATGTGGCGCAGAAGCTACGAGAAACTTCCCGAAGAGTCTATTTCTCGAGGGTTCTACATAAAGCCGGAATTTTTATTACGTCATAGAAGAGAAATGTTAGGTTATTATGTCATTTTAAAGCAGCAAAAGCAGCTTTACAAGCCCCATAGAGAAAAACGCGGCAAATGACAAAAATGTCACCTAGCTTGGCGACTTTTAGCGAAATATCGCCAAATTTGGAGCCAAAAATAAGTCCCCAAAAGTGAAGTCACCGAAGTCCTAGGACGAATATTTCCGGAGGTTTCTACAAACTCCATAGAAAAACAAGGGGAAAACCGAAACCTCCGCATCTCCGGTTCTAGTGAACTGATTTAGATACAACAAAAAACAAAATTTAACTATTTGAAACGTAGAATACGGATTTTAAACTATTTTAAGCCCCAGAAAGAGGGTTACCCCGAAAATTCGTAACAGTATGTACATTGTCTTACGTTCATCAATACATACTTTGATATGTTCAAATATACGTACTTTGATATGGTCAAAATAATCTCTTTGGCAAAATCTGAATACCGAATTTTTTTGCAATCACACGACTCTTTACTTCGTGCAAGGGTGTAGTAAACCCATGTTTCAAACATTTACAATTGAAAGTTCCTCATAATCAATCCATTTCGAATGTTTTTCCTGTCTCGTAATTCTTAACTGGCTGTAATTCTCAAATTCGCATAATAGTTTTCAGCCGGATATTATTGCGTTGGGAAACGCTTCATAATCACAAAGGGTTTACGCGCTTTTCTGCATGATTTCTCATACTCAATCACTACACTCATCATAAAACGTTTGCAATCCTTTTAATCCAAACAAACTGGTTACAGGATCCTGAAAGCAAACGATCCACAGAGGGGCTTCTTTACCACTATCTGGTTAGCCTAAAAATCCCTGCTGAAGGGAAAAGAGATAATTTTTAGGGACATTCTAACAAATGGCAACCAAAAAACGGATCCTCATTTCCCCCAATTTAAATATCCCAGAAACAAAATCCCTACCCCACCCCTGTTAACCTATAGATCTTTATTATGAAAAGTAGCTATGGAATACGATTGCTAATTCCTTTTCAGAATGTATAGAGGACCTGAGAATTCTTTTTGTAAAATTCGCAGTAGGAACTGGAAGCGTATTCGGGTTTTGCAGTTTTTTCGATTAGAACTGATTTGCAATTGTGATTTGCGGAACCCGATTGTTTTCAGTTTTTGAAAGCCGTACGTTGCTTTTATAAAAACTCCTTTAGTTACCCCCGCCGCGAACAATTTATGAATGCAAAATTTCTTTTCTAAAGTCAAACTATTCCACACTATTCAGGAACCATTAAAATATCGTCTGCTGACAAATTATAATATAGACTGCGTTAAAAAACTCTTCCCTACAATTTCACAGGTGTAAAATACTGAAAATATTTACGAAACTTCAGGTATAAAAAAGAGATTTCTTCCGTCAGAGAATCTACGGACTGTTTGTTTCTGTTTTTCCGAAATGGATTTTTCGGCACGGTAACGAAATCTGAAAAGGTTAACCAATTTCCAAATTTTTAAAGGCAGCCATGAGAGTATTTGATTTTCTGCAGAGTAGGCAGTTAGTTGTTGTTCACTGGTTGGGAGACTGGAAGATGTGGGGATTTTTCATTACCATTAGATGCTGCTTAGGGAATATCAGGTCGTTTTTTTGGAGGTCATTTGTTCGATTTTTCAATAATTTTTCCCTTCAGGATTTTTTTTATACTGCAAGGCTCCCTACCTTTGTAATGCAATGGGAAAAGCTAGCAACGAAAAATTTGTGCGACGCATTGCTTTTGAAACACATTCTAACCTTTACCTCTTTGAAACCTCGGTGAAGAAACATCATTTTTTACTCAATAATTTTCGATTTCTGAGGAAGATATTCCGCCATCTGTGGTTTTATTTTCCAACACTCCTTCTAGAAGTTTCTACCATTGGAACAGTGTAAAGGCAAGGCACAAAAATCATGCTACACTCATTCATTTCGAAGCACCTTCCCATTCCACGGATTAAATTATTGAAACGGTAATAATTATATTACATGTGATACGCATTGATTATGAAGCGCATTTCATTCAAACGCAGGTCCACCAGTTCCCGTTCCTCTCCGCTATAATTATGGAACATGGTTTCGTAACTATTTAATGATTCTAAGAAGATGAAAAACAAATCGCTGCTGGCAACCATGTGATTTAGAAGTTTCTACCATTGGAGTAGTCTAAAGGCAAGGTCACAAAAAATCATGCTGCACGCATTCATTTTGACGCACCTTCCCATTCCACGGATTAAATTATTGAAACGGTAATCATTATATTATATGTGAAACGCATTGATTATTAAGCGCATCTCATTCAAAAGCAGGTCCACCAGTTCCCGTTCCTCTCCGCTATAATTATGGAACATGGTTTCGTAACTATTTATGATTCTAGAAGAAGAAAAAAAAATCGCGCTGCAACCATTGATTTTGAAGCACTCTTCCGTGGGATTGACTAATATTTTTCTTGGATTGGCGCTCTATACTTTGCACTTGTTAAGATGGGGGAACATAACACATTTAAATACACATTTTAAAGGGACATACAAAACCCTTCCTAGATGTTATTTTCTAGTGAATTAGTCGTAATTCTTAAAAAATTAATAATTATTGTTGAGTTGTACAACTACTTGCTTGCTACTGAACTAGTGAACGTATAAATAATATACTTTTTACAGGGTTACACTAGAGATTTACGATTGTTAATTTTGCGATCTACCGACAGTAATAATGCAACATAACAAAACAAATATTTACTATTGTGGCGTATACACGCTCACAGATGAAATGATAAATATTTTCGATACCTCGAATTGATAAATATTTTAGTAAAATATTTTCGATACCTCGAAATGATAAAAATTTCAGTAAAATATTTTCGATACGTTCTGGTCTATTGTTAGTAATAGTCAAAGAGACAATAAATAAATAAATATTTAATACTGAGGTTATAATTACACAATTGCCCTTAAAAATGCTAAACACAAAATTAATGCTTTTTACAGGGCTGCACAAAAGACTACCGACATGCTAAATTTACGGCCTGTTGGTGGTAGAAGTGGAACATAACAAATTAAATATTTAATACGAGGGTTGCTATTTGTATTTCTGACCTAATAATGAAACAATAAATATTTATAATCGAAATTTGTTTTATTGTTTTCCAAAATATTCTCCATGAAGATCAATGCACTTTTGCATGTGCTTGAATCAATTTTCGAAGCAGTTTTTACACACCGATTGAGGTAACTGCAGAACATGCGTTTTGAATGCATCAAACGCTTCTTTGGGTGCCGAAAATCGTTGTCCACGTAATTTATTTTTGATGTACGGGAATAAAAAAGTCATTGGGTGCCAAATCATGGCTTTACGGTGGATGACCTATCTATTCGATGTTTTGGCATTTCAGAAAATCCTTTGTTTGAGCCGATGTGTTAGAGCTCGCATTGTCATGATGAAGGATTATGCGTCTCTTCTTCTGCTTTTTTCGAATTTCTCCGACGACTTCTGGCAAACAAATAGTCGTGTACCATTCAGAATTGACCGTCCTGCGTTGCTCTAACGCCACTGTCGCCACGTGACCGGTAATGCCGAAGGAACAGGCAACCATTTGTTTCTATGTGCTTCTTGCTCGAACAATTTTTGTTGGATTTTGCTCGTCTTGGAAGACCCATACAGTCGATTGCTGCTTTGTTTCCAGCTCATATGCATAGATCCATGATTCGTCACCTGTGTAGATGTTATACACAGCCTTTGATGCACCTTGATTGTATTTTGTCAGCATTTCCTTGCACCAATCGATACGAGCCTTCTTTTGAGCGTTTTTCAGATTATGCGAGATCCAACGCGAACAAATATTTTTTACGGTCAAATGTTCATGCAATATCTTATTGATGCTTGTCATACTAATGTCCAAAGACACCTCAATCTCACGGTATGTCACATGACGATCTTGCTTAATCAGTTCTCGCACAGCATCGATATTTTCTGGCACAACAACTGATTTTGGACGACCTGCACGGAATTCGTCCTGGATCGAACACCAACCACGATTAAATTCGTTATAGCAGCTTTTTACAGTGCTGTAAGGATGGTGCTTCTTCGCTGTATAAAGATTTAAGTTCATCGAAGCACTCTTGTCTTGACAATCCACGTCGAAAGTTATGAAAAATAATTGCACGAAAATCTTCACGAGTCAACTCCATTTTTTTAACGAGATGAATTTTTAAATTTCCTGTAAACAACACAAATCAAGCTGAAAAGGCAAATCGTTCTGAAGAATTTATGTTTACAAATATCAAATTTTCGATTTAAATCGTCTGCGATCGCCTAGCAACGCTTTCTGTTACCAAGACCAGAAATATACATAGCAACCTACGTATTGAGGTACATAACTGCAGGCTCGCCACTGACGTAAAGTTAATATACTTTTTACAGGGACACACTAAATATTTTCGATACGTTACGGTCTTTTGATGGTAATTGCGGGACAT
>JAWZYV010017939.1:0-31314 GCA_038373885.1 Cheiracanthium punctorium
CAGAAATAAAGTAAATAAATACCACTTTCCAAACCAGTCGCTCTACTGCAAATCGACAGCAGGTGCTAGTATATATACTAGGGTGGATTGAAAATTTTTTTTTTTCGAAACCTTTATCTCCTGTGATCTCAAAAGTTGTATATTGATATGACTAAGACATGTGTAAAATTTGAATGTTCTACGATAACGTCTTGGGTTTGCGCATCGAGCTTGAAATTTAGAAATTTTTGAAAAATGTGACTTTTTAAAAAATTGACCAAAAAAAATCTTTTCCGAATTATTAGGCCCTGGGGCTTTAGGAGTTGTATATTGTTATGAAAAATACGTATGCAAAATCTGTAGGGGCTACGACAGTTTCTAGGGATTGCACATCGAGCTTGAAATCTACAAATATCTGAAAATTATCTGTTTTTTTGAAAAAATTATGTAGAAAGCAAACTTTATTTGTTAAAAATAATTTAGTCCTTTTATATGTTAAAAAATGTTTAGAGAAGCTCAGTAAATCACAAAAAATAGCTTTACGAATAGTTTTATACAATGCACACGTTATGCTGTCATTTTGTTTTGAGTGCAGTACGCAAGCTGTGCTCCAGACAACTAGCGCCGGTTTGCCTGCCGAGTGATGGCGATGCACATGCGTTCGGTTAAATCAGGCACGATATATTTCGTTGAAACAGGCATTTAGTTTAACGTTTCAGATAGATGGTGCTCCCAGTTTACTCTAAAAAAAGCTAAAAGGTGACTGCCTTGCACTGCTACGATTCTGAATAGAGTGAAACTGTCTGCAACATGACATGGAACAAAATCAGTGTTCACAGAACAGCGGGGAATATCAAAAGAATTACTTTGTACCAAGTTACCAACCCTAGAAGACATACTCGTACTTCTGTATTACTATTTTGTACTTAAGAAGAAAAATTTCTTAATAAAGGGCAGGATCCACCAGAAGGAGAAGTAGCCTTAGTTGTGGCGAACAAAATACAAGAGATTTGGATCAAAGCCAGTATCCCTACTGTATCAATCCAAGGATTTCAAGAAATAATTAGAAAAGGTCGTGAGCAAGCTCAGCAGCTAAATGAATCGTACGTTAGAGACGGACATAAGGAAAAAATCTCCCTTACCGAGCTATTGAATATCGCACTTGCAAATGTACTGACTTTTCCCGGAGCAGGTGTGGCTCAGAGCCTCACATACCTCACACAGAACAGAAGTCTTTAGCAGACCAGAGGGGAGCTAGATATGTGACAATTGATGGAATTGTAAAGTAGAGAAGTTTATGGTGAATAAGAGAAAAGTTGAAAGAGAAATTTCGAGATTGGTGGCAAAAGAGGTGAAATTTCCAATATCCAGTGTATGTTTTAACTTGAGTCATTGATTTGGAAAGTGAAAATAACGAAAGAGAAGTGCGAAAGACTGAAGAAAATGCTGAATGCCTATCTACCGCCACTTTGTGAGATGTGTTCACAAACGACTAAGTTAGAATGAAAATCTCAGTGCTTTCACAAGTCTGTTACACAAAGTTATTACGGACTGGGCAGCAGGAACTCTGTTATCAACTTAATTTCCCAATCTAGAAAGCGGAAGGAATGCAGATGGTGAGAAACCTTCTCAACCCACACAAAGTTAAAGGAAGGCTAAAATGACTCTCAGTGGAAGAAACGGAAGAAGGCTTTAAAATGTTCTTTGGATTGTTTTTGATAGGGGGAGAACAAAACCAGATACATAGAAAAGTTTGTTGACTGCAAATTACACCCAAGTGTTTGTCACAAGGAAAATATCTCGCTGATAACCGAACCTGGTTCAACATACTTTGACCATATGTCGCGATCTGATTTTAAGAATTTCACTGGAAATTTGGGAGAGCTTGACATGAAATCTATTGATCTTGGCACCCTCAAGTGCACTGGCAGTGGTGGCGAATCATCGAATTCTGGAAATAACAAAGGCGCCATTCGAAATCTAGAAATGCAGTTCTCTAATCTAACTAAATCCTGCAATGCTGTATTTGGCAACTTCACACCATAGCAAACAGCCACTCCGAAATTTGTTGTCTATCCATCTATCAGATGATGGTTTCGTACGATCTAGATTATTATACTTGACAAAAAAGGCCACAGTTTGATTTGAAGTTAGGCTTTACATTATTCATTAAAACGCATGCTCCAATAATTGGATGCTTGGGCTGGCACGGGCAGGACTCGGATTGCAGGTAAATCAATGAGGTGGGACCTGGATAATGTAGTTAGGATTGTGGTTGTACTAGAGAAGAGCTGCGAACGTTACTGGCTATTTTTAAAGGGACTAATTCATTAAAAATATAATTTTTGCATTCTACATATTTTTGTCAAAAAACCCCAAATTTTTCAGATATTTATAGATTTCAAGCTCAATGTGCAATTCCTAGAAATTGTCACAACCCCTTCAGATTTTGCATACGTCTTATTCATAATGAAATACAACTTCTAAAACCTCGGGAGCTTAATAATTCGGAAAAGAATTTTTTTTTGGTCGATTTTTTAAAAGTCATATTTTTCAAAAACTTCTAAATTTCAAGCTCGATGCGCAACCCCAAGACGTTCTCGAAGAACATTCAAATTTTACAAATATCTTATTTATATCAATGTACAACTTTTAACACCTCAGGAGATAAAGATTTCGAAAAAAAAAAAAAAAAATTCGATCCACTCTAATATGTACACATCACCTACTAATCTTGTAGGTTAGAGATAAGACATGTCTAAGAAATGATTAATTTTGCTGTTGGAGCAGAGCATTGATGTGGTCAGGTCACACGTAAATGGAATTTTAAAGAGGAAGTTAGCAGTTGCTTTTGGTTGTGGGAAACCCAAAAAACAAATTTTAGTGCAGATAGATTTTTATGATGGTAAATTCATAATGCATGAAGAATGTCAGGATAAATGCTCTTTTGTCAGATGTAATAAATAAAGTAGAGAGAGAAGTATTCTAGGAAGGAGAAAAAAGAGTGAAACAATTCAAAATTTCTATATATTATTAAATTTTAAATTTAAAAAATATGTTTGTATAATTACTTATGTATTAATATACAATTTCATAACAAACAAGATTTTTTTAGCTTTTTTTTTTTTTGTGCGTGTGTGCTATCAAATGTTCAAATGTTTATATACTTATTTGAGTGACCACCTCTCTTAATGACCGATTTTTTGAGAAACGAAGGGTGGTCGCTCCCGAGAAGTTTAAGTGTATTCACATGATATACCAAGTGACAATTGATAAGAATATGAAAAATCTACTGTAAATTTCATTAAAATTGTCTTGTGTTTTAAATTTTTAGATTTTGAAAGTGCATTCCTTTTTCTGAATTGTTTGTTGTTGATTTGCGCCAGGGGCTTTTTACTGGTAAAACCCTGCAAAAATGTGGTAAAAATCGAAGGATAGGAGATAATCAGACTTTTGGGACATATCAATACAATAAACTCTTCTAGTCACTAAAATGTTAAATATATGTAATGTATGGCAGATGGGGCAGCACAGCTGATCTTTTGGAATGAGCCTTTCTTTGAGAGAATGAGAATTTCTTTGAGCCCCAAACTGGGCATCATTGAAAGATGACCAGCCGCCCGTGTTGGGGTTGTAGTTGGTCTGACGATAGGGTTGAAAGTCCATGGGGTGCAAACTTCAGGGTTGTAGCTGTCGATGTCAATTAATAAGTAAGTATTCCTTTTTTAGCTTATATTTTTATTAAGAGCTTTCCCATAGAGTTTCACATTCCATTAGTACTCTTCCCATCCCCAAATAAGCATAAAGAGGAGTAAGACCTGAATATTCTTTTCTTTTCTTTTCTTTTCTTTTCTTTCGGGGGGGGGGGGGTGCAGTAAATTGTGTTCTCATATCAAGGGGATAAAACAGATAGCATGTAAATTGATTTTTTTAATGTAATAAGACACCAGGTATATCTTCTGATGACTTGATAATGAGACATTGGAATCGTATACTGCTAAAAAAAAAAAAAATTGAAGAAAATAAATTGCATTCAAATGACTTGGTTTACACAGAAAGCTGCTAGCATAGCAATTTTGTAATAGAATGTCAAGGGTCTTCAAGGACATAGATTGGTAAAATGTACTAACATTAGTACAAATTACATTGTGTGTTAATTAATAATTGTAAATGTTTGTTTTTAAGTCGAATAAAACTAAAAGTGTCCTTATGATTGTTCTTTTCCTTTTGCTTTAAGTAAAAATTAGGAAACTAATGTACATTGAGATTATAGAAGCTATAAAATTTAAACACTATTTTCCATATTTAAATGAATTATAAAAATCAGGTATGTTAATTGTGAAATGAAAATTTTTTTAAAATGTATTTTTGCAAATGACAGCGATTACGCTAAAATTAAATGAGTGCCCATATCCCAACTCAAATACCGTAAAATCCCAACTAAAAGCCCTCTCTACCCCCACCCCAATTATTGGACAAATGCATTCCCATGATAGTCACTGCTAAGAATTGGGACATTGCCATGAATGGCAGCTGGGATGTCATCGCCGGAGAGTGGAGGAGTGGTGTCAATTATAAGGCCATCCCCTAATTTAACTGATTTTGAATTTGCAGAAGTAGAGGCTTATAATCAGGATTTTATGGTAATGGGACCATTATTGTCACATAATATCTTTTATTTATCTAATTAGAAACTACATTAGGTAAATACTGTTATATGGAAATAGTAGAATTAGATACCTGGAAAACTTCCATGCCTTGGAAAGTGAAAAAAATTGTGAGATAAATTTTCAAAAATGGTCAAAGTAATCAAAAAAAAAAAAAAAAATATATATATATATATATATATATATATATATATATATATATATATATATATATTAGGGTGATTCATAAAATTCAAGTTTTTATTTTTTTGACTCTCAACCCATAATATCATTCTATCTACTAAAATATGAATTGGTTATTAATTTCAGAATTTTTTATTGATATTTAGGGGTCGCTACCAACTCTCAAAGTTTAAAAATTAACTCCAATAACGCCCTTTTGGGTCTACGCGTTTCCTTCTCTTCTTTACTTCCGGCCACCCCTATATCAAGCAAGTACCAATAAATTGAGCACCTCCCACTGCAGGAGGGGGGGGGGAGAAAAAAGAAAAAAAAACATTTTATGCGTATGACATTCCCCAGCTTTAGTTAGCTGGACTGATATTTACAACATAAACAATCCTCCTTCTTACCCAGAGATAAAATCATTGAAATCCAAAGTGGTTGTGTTCGCTCGTGAATGCGACTTACTTTCGTTTTTTTTTTTTTTTTTGCTTAGTGTTGTAATATTATTCATATAATGGCTTCAGATGTTATAAAAACAAGAAAAAGAGATGAAATATGGTTGATCGGACACACTTGCTCAGAATTAGTGCAAACAAGATTACCCTCAGTGCAAGAAGTAATGAGTTTATTTTTTCACTATAAAAATGTAATGAAAAAAGTAAATAGAGAATCAGCGTCATTAACTGCTGGTGGTGTGATGGCTATATGGGAAAAAGCAAGTATTCCCACCAAGGAAAAGCAACATGTTATCACAAAAATACTCAAATATTTCAAAGAATGGCAGAATTTAAAAAAAAATAAAGAAAATAAGGCAAAGCGTTCAGCAACAATCAAAGAAAAAGAAAACAAGTGGCAATCAAATTTAAATGTTCTGTTTGATATAGCTCACTCTAATGCTCTAAATATAATGAATATTGACGAAGATAAGCAATTTCTTTTGAACCAAAGAAAAATGAACCGTCTTGGACGAATCGGTAAGATTGATAAACAGTATGCTAGAAAACTTGCTAAACAATTAGAAAAAGAAGTTAAGTCGGAAAAAATGAAAGAAAAAGAAAAAGAAGCAATAAATAGACTAACTGAGAAATACGATTTATTGTCATCTTCAGCTACTTCTTCTACAGAGGACAGGAGTGATAGTGACATGAGTCAAAGTCGTCCTAATTCTCCGAAGCCAGGACCTTCTTCAAGCAAAGATTTTTCGATACCAAGGAAACGAGGTCGAAAAACAATCCTAGATTCTAATTTAGCAACTAGTCTCGATGTCGCTAAATTGAGCGACCGGAAAGCAACTGTTATTTTGACATCTACACTCAAAAGTCTAGGCTGTAATGTATCAGAATACAACGTAAGCTATTCCTCTATACGTCGCCAAAGAATGAATAATAGATTGCAGCTTGCTGAATCAATAAAATCTGATTTCCAACCCCAAACTACACTAATTGTGCACTGGGATGGAAAAATGCTCGAGGACATAACAGGGCATGAAGTAGATCGTCTACCAATCTTGGTATCTGGAAAAGGAGTGGACCAGCTCTTGGTCGTTGCTAAGCTTCCAGATGGCAAAGGAGAAACCATGGCGTCTGCTATTTTCGAGACAATTTCATCGTGGAACTTACGTGATAAAATAAGATGTATGTGCTTCGACACAACGGCATCTAATACTGGGCGAATAAACGGAGCCTGTATTCTTTTGGAACAAAAAATGCAAAAAGAATTGATTTGGCTCCCTTGTCGGCATCACATCTTAGAAATCGTACTGGAAGCTGTCGTAGTATCAGCTATTGGACCATCCAGCGGTCCTGAAATTATAATTTTCAAAAAATTTAAGAGCCGTTGGACAAAAATAAATCAGGAAGACTTCAAAACTGCAATTTTTGAACCATCTACTTGGAATTGCGTTCAAACTGCTGCGACCGATATAATTACTTTTGCTCAGAATCAACTACAACAATTTCAGCCTCGTGACGATTACAGGGAGCTCCTTCATTTAATCATTATCTTTTTAGGAGGGATTCCTAAAAGCGGTATCTCATTCAAAGCCCCTTCTGGAATGCATCGTGCACGTTGGATGGCGAAAGCTGTATATTCATTGAAAATGTTTCTATTTAAGCACCAGCTTAAGATCACAATTAAAGAAGCTAGGGCCATTACGGATATCTGCATATTTGTTGTACTTGTCTATGCAAAATACTGGTTTACAGCGCCAGTGGCTTATATGGCACCTGAAAATGACCTGAAGATTTTGAAGGACATAGTTGAGTTCGAAAAACATGATACCGTTTTAGCCAAAGTCGCCGGGAAAAAAATGTTGGGTCATCTTTGGTATCTTTCTGAAGAACTGGTTGCTCTAGCTTTTTTTGATAAGCGAATTTCTAATGAAACAAAACGCAGAATGATTTTAGCACTGAATAACGAAAGTTCGGAAAACAGTTCTAAAAAGGCATCTTTGAGGTATGATGCAATCAAAAATCAAAATATCGAAGATTTCGTTACATCAAATACAATGAAATTTTTCAACACGACTGGTATTTCATGCGAGTTCATACAAAAAGATCCTGAGCTGTGGGAAGAAGAAGAAAGCTACAGGTCAGCTAAAGAAATTGTACAAAACATGAGAGTCGTTAATGATATAGCTGAACGAGGTGTTGCTTTGATGGAAGAATACAACAAATTACATACAAACGATGAGGAGCAGAAGCAGTACTTGATGTTGTTAGTTAAGAATTATAGACAGAAAAACCCCAACGTCAATAAGTCAAATTTTATATAACATTTTTTCTTTCTTTCTACTTCGAGTTTTCAACACTGTTATTTAGTATTTTCATTCATAAAACTGTATTCTGATTGTAATAAAATTATTTATTTAAAAATTTATAGTTTTTGCTTCATTTCTCATATTTCAAAATTCGGTAGCGACCCTTAAATATCAATTAAAAATTTTTAAAAAAATACTGGTATGTTTTCTAGTGGAATAGACCATTTTTAGGGGTTGAGAGTTAAAAAAAAGGGAAAAAATTTTTTGGGGGTCTTTTATGAATCACCCTAATATATATATATATTAATTAATATTAAAAATCATGAATTTTTTTTTTTTTTTTTTTTTTTTTCCAAAGAAGATTAGAACCATGGTAAAAATTATTAGATAAGAATTACCATCCAACTCTGATTTGCGCAAAATAAATTGCAAAACCCGATTTCAAAGCAGTTAGTAGATTCCAGCTTAAAATTCAGGCTCTGAAAAATTAAACTTCTTGGGCATAGGAGACTTTAGAAGTCAACTTGAATATTTTTATAATATGCATCTGTCACATTTTTTATTCTTGTGTATGTATCAGTGCAAAGCTCTAAATAGTTTTGCAGTAATTAAAATCTCTTTGTTTAGCAACTATGATGGTGTTTCTTTATAAAAATTCTTTTTTTTTTTTTTTTTTTTTTTTCAGATTGAAAATTACAAATTTGATTTATCTAACATGATATCTTGATAGTGCTTTTATATAATACATATGCTATTCGGCTCTCTGTTGCAGAAGTCCCAGTCAGCACGTGAACGTCTGTTTGGTAGCAATCAGTCTTCTGCCAGTGACAAGTCAGTGTTTCAGGTGAAGAGACCATCAATGAAAAGGAACAAACGAAGGCACTACACTGTCAGTGGTTACCAGTACATGTTGGATCCGCAGTTTTCGCAGCATTTCATGGTAACATCACAGCTAAATGCTTTTTTTCTGTTTTTATGTTGCAGTACAAGACACATTACTTTTAAGATTTCCCAAAATATTTTTTTAAATCCCACTTGCCATGTTGAGGGTTTTTTTTTTTTCTATTCTTTCCAAAATGTGTGTTATATCATAAAATATAGCTAAAAACAGTCTAAATCTAGAATGTCAAGTCCTTGGAACTAAACTTTTCATACAAGATTTTATAACTTAAATTTTTTTAATTTTCTCTGAAATCAACAACATATGTGCTTGCATTTTTTTACTTGGATGTGCACAACTACAAAAAAGGCAGCATTTAGAGAACCTATAATAGAAATAAGAAGTATGGAAGATAAAAACCGTTTAAAAAAAAAAAAAACTTCACCCATTAAAGATATACCTAAAACCAGCACTTTCACACTGTTTCCTGGCCATCATACGGTTTGAACTGCTAATTCTTCTTCCCATCAAGAAGCTTTTTGCCAAGAAAC
Source organism: Cheiracanthium punctorium (assembly GCA_038373885.1). Taxonomy (NCBI): domain Eukaryota; kingdom Metazoa; phylum Arthropoda; class Arachnida; order Araneae; family Cheiracanthiidae; genus Cheiracanthium; species Cheiracanthium punctorium. Next base: position 9,001 of record JAWZYV010017939.1, read on the forward strand.
ACTGTGCTGAAAATACTAGTTTTAGGTATTTTTATGAATGAAGGGTGTTTTTAACTAGGATTTAGAGAACCTTTTAATGGAAATTTATTTTTAAAGTTTCTAGTTTTATCCTACACTTGACTTATAAGTCAGCACTGTCCAAATTGCTTCTTACCAATTTCAACCTCTCTTCAGGAACTGAGTGTAGCAGGACCTTAGGAGCAACTGCTCGAGCCCCTGTCAAAAAGGGGGGTCCCTCCAAATTATCCTTTAGAATATTTTAGTTTCAAATAACAAACAGAGAAACTAATTTTATGAAAATTTATAATTGCTCTATTACAGTGGTTCCTAACTGGGGGGTCGCGACCTCCAAGTGGGTCGCCATGCCTTTTCTCGGGGGTCGCTGCAGACTGATTTTCCCAGCAAGCACACACCTGCTGGCGGAGTACCTTGCCAGTGCCTTCGTCCAGCACCGGCCCGGCACTGCAAAAAGTAACTGAATCGTACCAAAAGTGGTCGCCCGAGAAGTACCTTGCCAGAAGCCTGGGAAGGCAACGGCACTCTACTGGCATACTGCATGTGCCAGCCGTTACTCACAATAAAGGCACTGGCCCATTAAGTTTATAATGCCCAAAATGAAACGGCCGGGTGCCGGCTATTATTAAAAATAAAGGCACTGGCTTGGTACCTTAACAGTGACTACAATCTAATGGCACGGTACCGGATTAGTGCCTATTTACAGTAATGTTGCCATAACTAAAATACGAGCCAGTGGCGGATGGGGGGTAAGAGGCTTATTCATCAACCCCCACCCCCACCCCGCCAAAAAAAAAAAAAAAAAAAAAAAAAAAATCCTTAAGGGTAACATTTTGAAAGATAAAAAAACAGCAAAATCTGTTGGTCAATCGTTTGCAAAATTATGTGCGCCTATCATTAGTGAATTGTGTGCAGTTTTCATAAACTGCAATTTTCTTACAAATTTGCAGTCACAAGATTTTTTTTTTGTGAGAGAGGCGTTAACACATTTCAGAACCAACATAAAATCATTTATAAACAGTTTAATTTCAATATTTCAGAGTTAGAGATTTTATAAACGAGTTATAATACTTTATGGTTGATATATATATATATATGTATGTGTGTGTGTGTGTGTGTGTGTGTGTGTGTGTGTGTGTGTGTGTGTGTGTGTGTGTGTGTGTGTGTGTGTGTGTGTGTGTGTGTTTGTGTTTGTGTGTGTGTGTGTGTGTGTACTAATCAAAATCTTACAGGAAGTAATAATAAATAAAATTGTACTATGATTACACACATAATTTTAGGGTAACATTTTGCTTAATTGTACATTTTGTTTAGATCAAATTATTTTTTAAATCTTATAGATACAGAAAATTTCTTTTCAGGATAGCTATCTGTTGTATACTGCATGATTCAAATTTTATGGAGGAAAGTACTTTTATACACTAAAATAAGTATCATTAGTAACATCACCGACTTAAAAAAAGTCACCAGTTTAGTAGCTATTTTCTCAATTTTAGTTCCCAAAATAGTAACATTTTTGAATGATTTTGTAGTTAAGAAATAAACATGCTTAATTTAGCTTCATTTAAGAAGGATTGAATAAAATGATAAATTTAAAAACTTCATATATATATAACAGAACATATAATACATTTATTTTTATAGCACGATTAAAAAACAGATTAGAATGTTTGCTGAAAGCTCAGTAGCAGCTTTAAAAAAAAGAGAGAGTTGACAAAAACCAACACCAGATTTTCAAATGAGTCGCCTGGAGTATGGGTACAAGTAGCCAAAACTTGAAAATAGTATGAAAATGCGTTTTTTGGTTGAAAAAGTCGCCTAATCTTTAATTTAGTTGCTAAATTCACCGGTGGATACCGTGTGTACATAAAAACAGTAAAAGTAAAAATTTACCTGTAATATTTTCCAGACTGTGTAAAAAATGTAAAATCCAATGAAATCTACTGTAAAATCCAATGAAATGTAAAACTTCCACTTTCTGTATCCATAACCAGCAAGATATCACTGCAGAAGCAAATCTTATTATTATTGCTCCTAACAGAGATATCTTACAATAACCTTCTCGAAAGTCTGGAAAAACTGTATCCTAAAAAGCATATTTCATAACTGGCTTCCCGCTCAACGTTTCAAGATTTGCAAAACGAAATGAAACATCAAGACTGCCGATTTTATGCAACCTACCAAAAATAAGAACTGGAGCTAAAGTGATGTTCTCACGGAGTGAAACAAAAAGCCTTAACTTACAAACTTGGCAGTGCAGCGCTAACAAAAATATGCCAATATATAAAAATAGGCGAACGCAACCACAGCGGTTAAGAATAAATCAATGTATTTAATTTAGTAAACAAAAACAATTAGGCGCAGAAATTTAAAAGGGTTACCAAAACGTGTCCGGGAAGAACAACTCGATCATGACATCTCTGGGAGACGTCTGAACAAGCAAAAATTAACAGCCTCGCCCAAAGAGAGCAGCTGCAAAAGAAATTCTTTTTAATGTACAGAATAAGAATTAGCAAAGCTGCAGTCATAAACCACAAAAAGCAAAACAGATTGAAAGAAATATGGAAATACTGGTTCATTGCTTGCTGAATTTCTAACAAAATAGCTGCAAGAGCTCTAATTTGTTTTATTGTAAATTTGAGCATTAATTACCTAATTTATATTTAAAAATTAAGTAATCTTTTGTTTTACCACTGCTATATTTAATTTAATAATAAATGTCAATAGAAGCAATTATGTAGGCTGTTAAAATTTTTAATTTAATCTAAAATTCTCTAAGACTACAGGAGCTGAGCTCTCATGCAAAACCCTGACTGGTCTTCGTGTAATACTCTCTAACATATTTCTGCACCCTAATTCGGTAGATTTTAAAAGGGGGTTAACGTAGAAAAAAGTCTCCAAATATGTTTTTCAGGAAAAGTTTAGCAAAATTGTAAAAAATTAATATAAATTATAAAAATGTTAAGATTAAAATTCATTATTCTGTACAAAGTGGGGGTTATATACTGTCATATACAGAGTGGAGGTTCCACTGTCTGTGTAGTAAACGTTTTTATAGCATACTGAACTCGTTCGTATTATTTAGTTTTTAGTACTAAAATATTTGAAGGCACAATATGAACTTCTCCCCTTACATCCCCCCCCCCCCCCCTCAAAAAAAAAAAAAAAAAAATCTTTGCAGTGACCCTGCCTTTGGGTGCCCGGAACTTATATCCCCTATAACACTTCTACACCATATGAATGTGAAACAATATTATTTAATTAAAATAACGAAATTTTATGGCAACACTAAAATATATACAAGCCCATTACTGCCCAATAGTGCTTGCCCGGTACATTTTAAGCAGTACCACGCCGTTAACTTTTTTGTGCATGTCATAGACACATGGCAGTTCGCCGTTACTAGTTATGTACCGGCGCATATGCACTTTTCAGGCACTGGTACTCCAGTGACTTCCAGACGATGGCAATCTACCTTGCTTCCGTTATACGGCACTTCGCCAGCACGACGGGTACCCGGCCGTCATTTTGCGGGCAGTTGTGTGTTTGCTGGGTTGCAGGTAATGAATGGCAAAATGAGACATGCTTTCTCCCTTTTCCCATCCTCAAGATAAAGTACCACAAAATTTCTACTACCAACTGGAGATAAAGCATTATGCTAAGGCGCTCCATTAACATCGAGCTTCAGTTCAGTTCAATTCTCCCCTTTCTCTTTGTAAAGTAACATTCCTTTTTCTCATTAGGGTGCGTGTATCAAATCTACAAAAACTGACGTCGTAAAGTGTATCTAGGCGTGTTAACCAATTTTGAAAACGTGTGCACTAAGGCAGAATTATCGGAAATAGAAATTGCAGTTAATTTAAGGTCAAGGTGAGAAATTATTAACCACCTTGAAGCTCTTAAATCTGAAATTCAAAGATATATCCCAAAGCTTACAATGAACAAGAAGCGGCACTAGTGCGAAATCCACTTCACACATCTTTAGATGTCGCCGATCTTCCTGATAAAGCGCAGTACGAATTTTTGATTTTGCAAAATGACTCCTCAGCACATGATTTATACCAAGAAAAATCTTTAATTCAAAATTGGTAGTGCTATGCATCACTTTAAGCTTTCGCTTCAAATGTTAGTGCGATTTGCATCCACTTATGTGTGTGGTTATAAGTTGAATTTAAAACTCTTTTGTAGATTAAGACAAAAGCCAGTAATAAATTAGATGTCCAAGATGCGGTTAGCTTTGACCAATATTCAGCCAAGGATAGCATAACTTGTCAGCCAAATACAACCTGTCATCCTAATAATAATCAGTTCGGAATAAAAAGATAATCATATTTAAATCCCAAGATATATTTTTTTCATTATTCATTTTTTTTTTTTTTTTTTTTGTCTTATTGGTCAAACATGATGGATGGAAGAGGGGGGGGGGTCGCGAACTTTTTGAAAAATGTAAAAGGGGTCGCGATTTAAAACAGGTTGGGAACCACTGCTCTATTACCATATCATAACTCTAGCATTACATCAACACCTTTTTTAGCTGAATGATATAGTCTCAGTCAATCATTCAGCGTAATCTTATCATTTACACATGGCTTATGGAGTGGTATGTGCACTTCATATATTGCACTTTCCAACTATTGCATTTCACTTTTCATCTTGAATAAATAATCATTTCTATGCTCTTACAACATCCCTTTTTGTAAGGTGTGATATGAAAGTTGCATTGTATGGGGTATAAGGAAGTTCTTGTCAGGGGGTCCTCCTCACTGAAACTTTTGCTCTGCATCCCCATTTCTGTAAATCAGTTCTTGCCTCTCTTCATTTTTAACCTTGCGTTTCAAAAGTTTTATCAGATTTGAAAGGTAAGAGATACTTTTGTCATCAATTTCATCTCCAAAAAGAGAACTTCCTCTTTAATATAGATATCACACCTTTTATCTTTACATTCAGTCTCCAATTAACACAACTGTTTCATTCCACTATTTCACATAACTGGTTTGACCGGAAAAGGGAAAGAGTGAATCTGTGATGTCACACCACAGCCTTTCCATTTGCTTGCCTGTTATTGGTCTGTCGCAAAAGTTGAGGAAGTCGAACAAAATACCCAACTTTTCCCATACTCCCTGGAAAAAGTTGCTAATGTTGAATATGCATATCGCACTAGACTTTTCACCCAACCATTGTGGAAAACAATACTGTTGTCTGAATTGAAGATTGAACTTAATGAGAGTGATATGGGCATATGTTTAGCATTTCATATGTCATGCTAGACTCAATCAGTAGCGCAGGCAAGAATTTTTATCAGGGGTGGCTGAAAACTTAAAAACTGGTATCCATTATAACTTATAAATATCTTTTTTCAGGATGGGGTGGACTCCTTTTATTTTGCCTAAAAGTGTTTGTATATAAAATAATTGTATATATTTTTTAATTTATAAATCAAGTTTAAAACTTTGCAGTTGGAAAAACATTATTTAGAAAAAAAAGTGCCTTGGTCCATTGCTGAACCTCAAATTTCTCCAGAGGAAGTTTTGAATTTAACCGCAACTATGTAATTTTTCTCTAAATACGTTTACTTATTTCAGGGGGTGGTTGCTGCCCCATGAGCCACCCCTGGCTATGCTGCTGGACTCAATCATAGTGTATAACTAATTTGACCATTAGTCTCGGTTTGAATGGGAAAGTCCTGCTTTTAGGTAGCCTGTCCTGTTTTCCAAAGCAGTGCTGAAATTTCCAAATTTTTTGAAAGAGCAACAATTTTTAAAAACTCCAAAAGAGCATTTGATGGTAGTGCCTAGTATCTTTTTTAATTAAAAAATCTTTTGTAGTCCTTAATTAAGTAGAAAGGATCTTTATGAATATATTGCCTCATCTCTCACGAGTCCCGGTGGCTCAGAGGTACAGCACTGGGCTTCGAAGCAAGAGGTCCCAGGTTCGGAACCGGCCGGAGCCATTTTGCCATGTTCCTGTAAATAGTTGTTTTAAATTATTCTTCGTATTAATTCTAGATTATTCTACATGTTTCTTTAATATGCAAATTATTTGTTTCTCGAATATTCGATAATTGTATAAAAGCTGAGCTCCCGCCAGTTGTAGGGAGTTCACAGCCAAGTGTAGCTGTTAGCAGTCTGTCAATAAATTACGTTATCTTGAATTGAGTTCTCCTTTCATCTAGTTATTGCTACCTCCTCGCGACAGTTTGGTGGAGACGCCGGGTACATCCGATACCCTGGAATCGAATACAGCCCCCCGGAGAAGTAATCAGTTGCAAGGAATAAAACCTGAATACGGACTGTTCACGCCACCTTCGAAAAAAGTAAAAATGCCCCAGGTCGACGAAACTAAGCCTGTAATTGCGACTCATCTAGTGCAACCGTTCAGAAACCCTTCTATATTCTGGGGTGATGGACAAGACCCCCAACAAGTGGCTGAAAGAATATGACCGTGTGGCTAAATTCAACAAATGGGACGATCTCTTCTGTCTAGCAAATGTCTATTTTTTCCTGGAAGGCACAGCCCTCATGTGGTTTGAAAATAATGAGGCCCTGTTAACAAGTTGGGAAAAATTTAAGGAAGAATTGCCTAAAGCATTTGGAGACAGCAGACAAACAAGAAAAAGAGCCGAAGAGGAGTTAAAAGCTCGAGCCCAAAAATCCGGTGAACACGTACAGTCATACATCCAGAGCGTTCTGAGGCTTTGTGATGAGACAAATCCTCAAATGCTGGAAGAGGACAAAGTTGCCCACCTCATGAAGGGAATCGCCAAGGATTTATCTCTTTTAACTAAAGAACTGAAAAAGACCGAGGACTTAATAAAATGGTGTCAGTACATCGAAGAAATGAAAGAAAGATGAGTTAACCGAAAGAAATTCGATCGGCTTCCGAATGTTATCCCAATGTCCTCTATAGGAGAAGAAACTGACCTAGCAACCCTCATTCGCCAGATAGTTCGAGAAGAAGTCCAACGAGCCCTGTTGTCAATCAACGAGCCACGATTTCAATCCATCGAAGCTATTGTCCGAGAAGAGGTACAAGACGCTCTATCACCTATTACGCAAGTGAAACAGCCGTGGACTGAAGTGAGCTTGAAAACCAGACGACCACAACGATTCCCTAGAGCAGTAAACCGACAAGGACCGTAGCCGAACCCGAACCAAGAAGAACTGGCGTATGGTGGACCACGGACAATCAGCCCGTCTGCTTCCACTGTGGCCGCCCAGGACACGTCGTTCGCTACTGCAGAGACCGACGTGCTATCTTTGAAGCTAGCAGACAGAACCGAAGGAATACCGCTAAATCCGAAATTGAACTGATGGATCCCGGCAACTACAGCTGACAAACTACTACAACCACCTCGCCAAGCCCCTCTCGAGGGAGATCATCGACACGCCGGTACAGATCACTGTCACCTTATAGACATTCCAGCATTTCCCCCAGCCGACGAATTGAGGAAAACTGAAAACCGCGACCTCAATTGGAGGTGAGGCCGCAGATGCCGACGAAAATACTCCGACTGCTGCGAAGATGTCCGGAAATCATTTTGAGGTTATGGTCGACAATCAGGTAGGACATGCTCTTGTGGACTCTGGGGCATCCGCTTCTGTAATTTCGGAAAATTATAGACGCCATATTAGGAAACCCATGTTTCCAACCAAGGAAAAATTGATTTTAAAAGTGGCCAACGGAAATTATGTGCAGCCGCTTGGAAAATGCGTGCTTCGTCTTGAGATCAACGGACGAATCCAGCCGTTTGAATTTACAGTGTTGCCAAATTGTAGCCACGACATAATTTTGGGTTGGGATTTTCTGGAAGCATCACAAGCCATCATAGACTGTGGTAAGTTTGAACTGACGTTCGAAGACGTTCCATGTGAAAGCCCCGATCCTCCATTTTTGAAACTTTGCGCTAAGGACGATACCGTAATACCTGCACGATCGGCTGCCAAAATATCTGTCGTCAGTCACAACAGAGATCACAACGGAGACGTAATGGTGGACGGAAATAAACTGCTTCCCTTGGGGAAGGAAGTTGTGGTACCTGCAACCATCATGTCATTAAAGGATGGAATCGGAGAACTATGGGTTACAAATGGACAAGCCACCGCCCAAATTATTCCCAGGGGGTATGTTTGTGGGCACTGCAGAAACTGTGGACGCAAACCAAGTGAATTCAGTAATAACCACTGAACTTAATACGATAATCCAGACAGAACAAAGTGGTATCCTCGAAGATTACTCAAGCATATTAGCCCCTAACCTCACCCTGGAGCAAAGAGGGAAAATTATTGGGTTACTTCAAAAATTTTCAGAAGTGTTTGAATCATCTGGGAAGTCGAAAACACAGAACTTAACTATTAAGCATCGATTAAATACTGACGGCCATGCCGCAATCAGCCAGAGAGCATATCGAATGTCACCGGCCGAGCGTTGCATAATACAAGAAGAGGTAAATAAAATGCTAGATTGTGGCATAATTCAACCATCTGAGAGCCCTTGGTCATCTCCTGTTGTTCTGGTGAAAAAGAAAGATGGAAGCTGGTGCTTCTGCGTAGATTACCGCCACTTGAATCAGATCACAAAAAAGGATGTATATCCTCTACCGCGCATAGATGACGTGCTGGATTGCTTGAGGGGCGCTAAGTATTTCTCTTCCATGGATCTCCGAACCGGATACTGGCAAATCGAAGTAGATGAAGCCGATTGAGAAAAGACGGCATTTGTTACCTCCAAAGGACTCTACGAATTCAAAGTAATGTCGTTTGGCTTATGCAACACCCCTGCCACATTTGAAAGAATGATGGACAATTTGCTGTGACATTTGAAGTGGACGATGTGTCTCTGTTACTTAGATGACATCATAGTTTTCTCGGAAACTTTTGAAGAACATCTTAAGCAGTTGCATATAGTCCTGAACTGCATCCATAAATATGGACTTACTCTAAATACGAAAAAATGCGTCTTTGCCGCCCGAGAAATAAAAATTTCAGGCCACCTTGTATCAGAAAACGGTGTTCGCCCTGATCCAGATAAGTTGAAGGCCGTAAGCTTTTTTCCGACGCCGAAGAATTTACACGACGTCAGGAGTTTTCTAGGGCTCTGCTCATACTACCGACGTTTCATCAAAAATTTTTGTTATAAGGCTCAAGCACTTCAAGAACTGCTTAAGGGAGACTCAAAATTTTGTTGGGGCCCTGAACAAGCTAATGCTTTTCTCAGATTAAAGAAGGCTCTAACCTCTGATCCTGTCCTAGGACTGTATGATGAGAGAGCTCCCACGGCATTACACACAGATGCTAGTGGCTATGGCATCGGCTCGGTCCTCGTCCAAGAGCAAAACAACCAGGAGAAAGTAATTGCTTATGCCTCACGGACACTTACGAAAGCATAGAGGAAATATTCCACTACCGAAAGGGAATGTCTTGCCGTTGTGTGGGCCGTACACAAATTTCGACCATACCTTTTTGGAAAGCCATTCACGGTTGTCACAGATCACCATTCCCTATGCTGGTTAGTTAGCCTTAGAGACCCTTCAGGGAGGCTAAGTAGGTGGGCGTTACGTCTCCAGGAGTACGACATCTCCATATACAAGAGTGGCAAGAAGCATCAAGATGCCGACAGCCTTTCTCGCAACCCAGTGGAGGAAAATATTAAACGTTCGGACAAGGTAAACGTTCTGCATTCGCTGACTGATATCGCAGCTGAGCAACGAAAGGACCCTGACCTCAGAAAAATAATTTCGTCCAAAGAAAGAGCCGAACCAATTAATACGCATTACGATTTGGTTGATGGGATTCTGTATAAAAAGAACTTCGATCCGGACAGAAGATTATGGTTGCCGTTTGTACCAAAACATCTACGCCAAGACATACTGCGATATTTTGATGATGCACCAACCGCCGGACACTTGGGTGTTGCCAGAATGTACGACAGACTGAGAAAACGTTTTTATTGGCCTGGTCTCTATCGCACTGTTTGTCGATATGTAATGCACTGCCGAGACTGCCAAAGGAGAAAAGCCATTCCTCTACAACCCGCAGGGCAGTTAGTACCTATCCCTCCGGCATTAGCACCATTCCATCGGGTTGGAATAGATTTGCTGGGAAGATTCCCAAAATCGATAAGAGGAAATAAATGGATAATTGTCTGCACCGACTACTTGACGTGTTTTGCAATTACGAAAACACTGCCTACTGCTGAAGCCCCAGAAGTGGCTAAGTTTTTCCTAGAAGATGTCATATTAAAGCATGAATCACCAAGGATCCTTATCGCAGACAGAGGGCAGGTATTCCAATTGAAACTGATTTCTGAGCTTAATCACCTCTGCAATGTTGCCCATAGGATGACGACAGCTTACCATCCTCAAACAAATGGGCTCACAGAATGCTTTAACAAGACGTTAGCAGACGTGTTGTCTATGTACATGGATGTAGAGCAAAAGGATTGGGACAAAATTTTGCCCTTCGTTACTTTTGCATATAACACAGCCAAACAAGACACAACCTGGTTTACACTGTTCTACTTGATTCACGGACGTGAAGCTGACACGACGCTCAATACGATGTTACCGTTCTTCCCTCAAGAAACCCAAGCCGACTACACTATCGAATTGGTATCGAGAGCCGAAGAAGCTAGGCAGCTGGCGAGATTACGCACTAGGGAAGCCCAAGAGAGAGAGAGCGAAAGCGTTATGACTCTAAACATCGGATCGTGTATTATCAGCCGGGAGACCTCGTTTGGATTTTCATACCTGTGCAGAAAGTAGGCCTTTCGGAGAAGTTGCTTAAAAGATACTTTGGTCCCTATCAAGTCCTACGACGCCTGTCAGATGTTACATATGAAGTGCAAGACTTTGATCCCACATCTAGACTCCGAAAGACAAAAGACGTTGTACATGTAGTCCGTATGAAGCCTTATTATGACCCCGATGAGCAAATCCAGTTGGTGGACGACCTCCCCCTTCCGAGCGATGGAAATCCTGAAGGAAGAATATTCAGCGCTAAAAATCCGCCACCTGGCCAAACTTGTACTGGACCCATGACGCGATCAAGAACAAGAACACAAATGCAAGTCTCATAAACAGCGGGATGCTGTTCTTCAAGAGGGGGCAATGCCGCATCTCTCCCGGTCCCGGTGGCTCAGAGGTACAGCACTGGGCTTCGAAGCGAGAGGTCCCAGGTTCGGAACCGGCCGGAGCCATTTTGCCATGTTCCTGTAAATAGTTGTTTTAAATTATTCTTCGTATTAATTCTAGATTATTCTACATGTTTCTTTAATATGCAAATTATTTGTTTCTCGAATATTCGATAATTGTATAAAAGCTGAGCTCCCGCCAGTTGTAGGGAGTTCACAGCCAAGTGTAGCTGTTAGCAGTCTGCCAATAAATTACGTTATCTCGAATTGAGTTCTCCTTTCATCTAGTTATTGCTACCTCCTCGCAACAATATTATAGATGAGCAATATAATGCAGTTGGAAGTTTCAGTTCATAAAGCCATATTATTTATTAAAGTAAATTTTCTGAAATCATGCTGAGAATTTCTTTCATGTTTTATAATCAATATCTATTTTTTTTTTTCTTGAATGCAATACGATTGCCTAATAAAGAGTAGATGTCGTGTTTTGGGGTAAAATGCTACCTAAACATTAGGGAATTTAGTAAATGTCCCATTTTGAGGAAAAAATAAACTGTCATTTTAGGTATAATCGAATGTCACCTAGGTTATGTAGTGCTAAAGAACCATTCTACCACACTACAGAGTCAATTCCCAGCATTTGTTGTTGTAACATCTATGATAGGGCCTAAAGGGGCCAAAGATGGTCCACACAGGCTTAATGATATTGAGGCAGATATACCCATGTAGGTCAGCATGGGGATTGATGGTTATTGATTGTAATTTGGCCAGAATGGCAGGACAGGCAAAGGTATATACAGGGTTCAATTCATTGTCAGGACAGCGCCTGCAGCTCTAGTAAGTTCTGATGCCATCTCTCTGGATTTTCATTCGTCTATGGTATTTTGTTTTGAGTCTGGTCAAAGTCTTTGCAGTGGTTCTGTCTGGGTTTAATTCACAGACTTGGTGTTTACTTTTTGTGGTTCTGTCAATGAATTTTTATTTTATAATTGTATTACTATCACTAAGGGTGACCTGAGGGAATAATTCTTTATTGGGATTTCTCACTTCCCTTTGCCAAAGCAACTAGTTTGAGAGAACCAGCATTTAGTTTGAGAGAAAAAATTAATTATCTATTCGACCTTCAATTACCTCTCTCACCAAAATACCCAGTTTTGGGGTATTTATCCTGGCCTTGTGTGAATACCCAAAAAATATTTACCCCTACCTCATCACTGGTCATGACCCAAATTTGGGCTGCAAAGCTTTCGAGATGGGTCACCGAGCTTTCACAGAAACATTTTTTTTTCTCCTTTTGTAAACTCTTTTTTTTTTTTTTACAAAAGACACATGTGACAGAAACTAAAAGTAATAGCACTCTTTTGTGTTTCCTTTTTAATTACCTTTTTGTCACAACTTACAGGTAACAGCACATAGTAGGGAACTGTCATTAAATCTTACTAAATCTCCCCTTGTGACCAGATACATGAAAAGATACTATTTTAAAAGGGAAAAGAAAAATATCCTACCATTTCAATACTTAGTCTTCTAGTTTTCAGAACTTCCTATTATCTCTTTCCCCCTTTTAAACACAGCACACTGTCCTTGGCCATGTTTTGCTCTTCAAGGAAAAAGATTTTTAATATATACCTTTTATGAGGTATAAATGTTTTCCTACATTTACTATTATTTTTAGTATGATAAAAGGTCATACCCAGGGGGTCTACTCCCTCTGAAATTTAGAATTTTCTTAACAAAATAATAATAATGAAGTCTTTATTATTTGATGCGAAAAATTCTGCCTTTTTTGCTGTTTGGGCCCTCTTTTGAAATTTTTGGACTCTCCCCGAAATTTTTTTCTGGGTACGACCCTGGTATGATACATTTAAATTTTCTGTCTTCTTAAGACTCTGTTCACTTAAAATATTTTTGTAATCCAACCAATTTATCTGCCATGTTTTTCTTTTTTAAAATAGTCCTTTAATTTTTAGGAGAGACTGCGCTCAAGAGATGATGTTGACATGGAACGTTGCCTGCGCACAGCAAACACTCCTGACATTGTACGTAGTACCATAAAGAAGAAGAATGAGGTTTTTGATGACACACTTATTGACAGAGAGGTATTTCCTTGGAAGAAAAAAAAATTCCTTTTAGTGTTTATCATTTGTCCGTATTAAATGATCTGTACCACTGCTCAACCGTAATCACCATGTGTATTATATCACCATCTAATATAATACACATGGTTAAAAAAAGGGATTTTAGACGTAATTATTCATATCTGGAAGGCTCGAACATAATTAAATTTATTGGTTTTAGCATTCATAATTATTATTTTACATTACTCAATAAATGTTTCTTTAAAGTTTTATAGACAGCGATATTTCTTGCAAATTGAAGGAGGGTAAACATTACTGTCTGTGTTTACTGTTTATTATACTGTTAATTGTGAAAAAATAATTTATAAAAACATAAGATAATAAGTAAACACACACACACACACATATATATGTAAAATTTCTTTAAAATAATTTCTTACATTTAATAACATTTTAAGCCTTAAACTACTGATGGGATAGAAAGACACTCAAAGAAAATAAATAAAAACTTAGTATAAACAACACACATAAAATGATGCTCATAGAATGGTACAATCGTTTCCACAGATTTTTTTTTTCCCTTTTAACATATGACATACATACATCTCGTTACATAAAATATGAACACTATTGTTATTTTACTAATTCTAAAACTCATTAAATATTGCTTCCTTGGCTCTAAGTGAAGTTGAAGCTATGTTAGTACTGTGACTTTCATAAATGACACCACTTTCACTAATTGGAGAAGATAAACATTAGTTACATGGCAATTGTTGTAAGGAAATCCTGTTTTGTCATTCTTTTGATAAAAATTGACCTTGAAGTGAGTTTGAAAGCCTTATTTATTAAATCAAAATAGTAACACAAAAGTAAAGATTTGTAAGATATTTGCTGTTCTTTTCTCACTTACCTAAAATATCAATAAGACCTTAATTATTCCAGCATGTAGTATCAGTGGGACACATATGTCCCAGCCACTCCTCAAAATTCTATAGAACGACAAAAAAAAAATTTAAGTAAAAAAGGGGGGGAAATCATGTGATCGTACACGCACAACCAAGTGGTACAAAAATTTGCTGAGGCGCCTGGATTTACTTTGATTAAAAATAAAAGGTAATATCTCTTCTTCCTGAAAGTCCGGAGAATTGGGACTAAGCCCACAAGGGTGACTCAGTCCTTGTGACAACCCTCGCCATCATGCACTCGGACTTCAAATGATTACGTGACAAAATTAATAAAACAGCTCACCAGGTCTCAGGATGCAGGACTCAACGATCGCCGAGCAACTTTGCATCGGAAGTTAGCTGAAAGCGGGCCATACCTCAATACCTTGCATAGACAGCCATGGCCAGATCATATGCAGTCTAAGTAGCCATTTTCTCACTGAGCATAATCTGCTGCGTGATGGTGATACCCGAAGCACATATCAGAAATTACTCTTTATAGTCGACGATTTCACACAATGGTGGTGTTCACATAACAAAAAAAGGGAAGTGCAGCCACACTATGGTGCACAGGCATTAAATTTAAAACCTAGATTAGAGCCACTGAACTGCAAATTTTAAAAGGAATATTCTGAACATTCTAATGCATGAAATGAGCTGGTGAAGGAAGGGAAAAAAAAGAGAAAACATTACTTAGCAAAACAAAACAATCAATTAACAGCCTCCCAAAAGGTAATAAATTACTTTGTATTTAATTAAAAATTAACCAGGAATGAATTCGAATTAAAAAAATTAATTAAAATGCATAAGGTGACAACACTACATTATAACCAGGTCCCTCTTTTTTTTCTGTATTACTCCTAATAAGTTAACATGCACATAGTAAGCATAGTTAAATCAAATGATTTGTACTGGGGCACTTATTTTTTTTTTGCAATTTAAATGTTTTCAGGATCAGTTATGTGATCTAACAATTATTAGTCTTGGGAAATGTGTGTGAGTACTACTAGTACTAGATAAGGAATGCCACATAAGAAAATCATTACATTACTTTTTCTTAAAAAAGTTGTTTGGTAACATGAAGTTATTTCAACATGGCAATGTTCTATGGCTGTAGGAGTAATTAATCTCTAAAGTATGTAACTAATAACTAGTAGTTTTTCCTTTTAATCTGTCATATGCCAGCCATCAAATGACTATTGTGACTTTGTTTTAACTCGAATTAAAACATTTGCTTTATATCACAAAGCAATGTAAATATGCTTTTATACATTCTTTTTAATCATAATGTTCTTATTTCACAATCTCAAATTTTTCAAAAAATATCATTATTTGTTCTTTTATTAATAACTGCAGTTGGGATTGCCTCAAAAGATAGAGATCCCTGAACGGTATGTCGAAGTAGAACCAGAGCACATTTCAGCCACTGAAAAGCTACGAAGGAGCCTAAAAGCAGAAAACATATGCAAAATGCTTTCAGAGACAACGACGTAAGTTGATGCTTGTTTTTTTTTTTTTTGTGTGTGTGTGTGTGTGTATGTGTTTGACTCCTAAAAGTTAGAACTTTCTTATGTGATTCTTTTCCTTAAGCAAGTTCCCTCAAATAAAACTAAATAACTCTGTATTTAAAACACATAAATATAATAAAATTCTACACACATTTTTTGAGTAAAAATATCCTGTGTCCTCTCAGTTTTGAAACACATATCCTGCAAGAGCAGATAAGGATTCTGTTGAAGAAGGTTTTTACCATCAAGAAAAAGTTGCTGAAAGGTTATCAGGGTTGGCTTTTACCCATCCACAACTTGTTTTTTCCAACCCACTGAGGGTGCTCTTAATCACTTGAGCCCACTAATTCATGTGTGTGTTTAAACTAAGTACAACTTTCACAAACATAACAATTTATTTAAAAGCAATAAAACATAAACAACCAGCTTGTGACGCTTGAAAAAAAAAGGGGCCTATGTCTCAAGCCTAGTAACAAGTTTCAAAGACGCAGAAAGAGAACCAAGTCCAACAACTGTCTTGACCTTATATAGTCGTCTCACTAATGTTCTCATTACCATAAATCCGCTTTTGTGAGTAAAACTCATAGTTTGAGCATTGAACAGTCAGCTGATATTCTGAAGGCAGAGAGGAGTGGAATGCAAATCCTGTGAGTGCACCACACCACCAAGAAAAACTGGGAAAAACTTCTAAATGACAATATGTAAGAAATATTCTGCCTTTCTGAACCTGATGTGTAAACTTAATGCTAAAAATACGTAATTATTACAAACTTCTTAGGTTTAAAATTGTTCTGTAAGAAAGGAATATAAACAAATAAGAATTATTGCATGGAACATAAAGTCAGTAGGAACTGCCCCCCCCCCCCCCCACTCCAGTCATCTAAGATGGATTCATGCTATTTTTATTAAAAAAATTGCAAATCTTTTCATATAACATGTTTAAGAAAATGAGACGGATAGTTAAATGTAAAAACACCTTTTTCATACAGTATTTGAGCACTTTCAGCACATACATCACAAAGCTTTCTTAATGTTGGAACTCTTTGCTCAAAGCAACTGGGGGGATTATTGTTCATATTTTGGTTAACATTTTTTTAATTTTTTTTTAACTTGTCACATTGTTAATAATAATTTATGTGCTAATCCATCAACAATAGTTTTTTCCAAATTATTTTTTTATGATGATTTGATAAAAATTATCGTTGAAGAAACTAACAGAAAAAGTGCTCCATTTTTTAACTCTAGCACATTGAAAAAAAAATTCTCGTACATAGATGAAAAGAAACTGACTCTCAGGAAATAATGTGATTTTTTTATATTCTATTGCTTCAGGTAATTTTTCACAAGCTTGAAATGAAATGGGATTGGTCGAGAACTCGACTAGTAGAAATTCCGCCTTTTAATTTTTGCAAGTAATGTCTGAAGCTAGATTTTCCCTTTTGATGAAATTTCTACACTTTAGCAATAACAATGATGCTTCAAGTAATTTTCCAAATCCCAAACTGAAAAAATTTGGTCTGTATTTGAGTACCCCAGGCAAAAGTTTTCAAGTGTATATATACCAATGAGGGATATTTGTAAATGAAAATCTTTTACTGTACAAGGCATACTCAGCTGAATTCAATAAAGCCATTGAAATGTTGCAGATTCGGAATCCATTGTTTTGAATTGTGTGAATCCTCAACTAGATATGTGTCGAGCATAATTATTTATACTGGAAAAAGTACTGATTATAATATTTCACCCAATGGCCAGGCTGTTACAAAAGTTGTTTTATCATTAGCGCAACAACTTATGAATAAAGGTTGTTGCAAAACCATCAGCAATTTTTATACAAGTCTGGAATTGGTTGACACACTAGTAAAACAATGGACTGATATAATTGGTACAGTGAAACCAACGTGAAGAGCCATGCCTTTTGAATTCAAATCAACAAAGTTGAAAAAAACAGAAACTGTTGCTTTTCAAAATTATGGTTATGAAATAAAAAGACAAAAAAGATGTTTGCTTACTCATTACCATCCATAACGATGACATGATTGACACCCAGACATGAAAAGGTTGTATAAAAGAACCAGCCATTGTACAAGTGTATAATACGATGGGCAGAGATGATCGTGTTGATGAAATGTTATCTAACTATCCTGTAAAAAGGAATAGACAATGATATTATTGCAAAGTTGTTCAGGCATTTATTAGATTTGGTCAAAAACTGTTTTAAGTGGATTGCTCAGTTTGGTGTCTGTTGATGAAAAGGCATTTGCTTCAAAGATCCTTCAAGATTGTTGGTTTATCAATAACGGTGTTTCCAGACATATCGCCATAAATGGCGAAGTCTTTATTGATTTTGAAGAATTTGAGTCTCCTCAAGAATAATTGCAGCAAATGGAAAAGCTCTTCCAGCCCTGGGCAAAGGTATTATTCAGATGAAATCAATAAGATTCGGATAACAATTCTTTATTACATTTTTTCAAATATTGAAAAAAAAAAAAAAAGAATTTACTTAAGATCTTATTTTTGAATAAATTAATGAAATCAGAGGGTAACTTAGATGTAAGCAAAACATGCAAATATCATGCCACAAATCGAGTTGTCACACATACACCTCAGCAAATTTTTAATACTGTAAATCAAAAAACTAATCGAAAGATTCAATTTTGGTTTCTAATGTTGGTTTATACAATCAAACACATTCTCCACAAATAATTAGTCTTTAAATTGGAAGTTGATAAAAACATCTTTTTTTTTTTTTATCTGGACTCACAAATGTGGGCATTTAATTTTCTCAGAATGTTAAGATGGTAAATTGTTTCATTTACTTGCAATAAAGTTACTAAAATTTTGGTTAAAAAGTTTCAACATAAAGGGAGAAAAATAAAAAGTTTTATTACACTTTAGTAAGTAAAACGTGTTGAAGCATCACAGTTAGAAATTCTTTGGAAAAGGAGCCTAAAAAGCATATTTTTTTTGCCTCAACAAGGTAAATCAGCTCTATTTGCTTTATAACCTCCTGAATCTCTCTATTCTAAAAAAAAAAAAAAAAAAAAGGCCGCTGTCACCACCGCTGTCAAAGCTTGTCAGCTTATCTCCTCCTAAACTGTGCGGATTAGAGTTTCGACTAAGGTGCCCACAGATTCGAAAAATTCCGAGGAACCTGCTAAGCTGATTTAAATTTCGAAAATCGAATTATTTTAGAAGATATTAATAAAAACTGAAAAAATAAACCGAATGGTTGCCAGATTCGGCATAAAATCATTCATTCCTTTGCTACAAAGCGTTTCTAAGTATCTAGAATCGCGTGAAATTTACAAACATGAGTTATAATTACGCCTATTTTATGCCAAAATAAAAACTATATGAAATAAGTAACTCAAAATCTTTTACACAAAGTTGACAATTTTCAAATAGTAAGTTCGCTTAGACAACAGGAGTTTAGAATTAGCGATTATTCGTTTTTTCCAAAACAGAATAACTAATATCTTGAAAATGAAAAATAATTAAAATGCAGATTATTTTAAAGCCGGTTCTCGTCCAGCTGGATTATTTGCTGCCAGTAGAAATATTTGGCGGCGTTAACTATGCAATTATAACAGTTATAGTACACTTTGGATATTTGCTAGCGCTACGAGATGGTATAATTCGTGGTGTTAAGTACGCCAATCTGCAAACGATGATGCAGATGGAAATATGGATAAATGAAAATATGGATAACGGTTTTCCGGTAACCTTAAATGAACAGTAAATATAGGTTGTGAGCATGTGTAAATCGCCAAATAATGAAAAGTCACCATGGGTGGCAGGCTATTCTATCTGTTCCGTAGCTTTTATTAACTTTACATGTACGCAAGTCGCCAAATAATGAAAAATCGCCATGGGTGGCAAATTCGCAAGGTGTCCAATAGGTTTTACATTATTAAAAATACAACTGAAACATATGTTCTTATTTTATTACGCTTTAGCTAATATAACTTTTGAATGGCAACATTAAATATCATTGTGTTTCTGAGAAGTGCAAATAATTTTTCCAGCGATTATAAGCGGAGTCCGCAATCCAGGTGGAATATAGCTCAGGACCCGTACAACACGGATTCCCATAACAAAATATCTTCCGTGTTATGAGGGGTAGGGTGTCTACTGTAGTGTGAAGTTTAAATTTTTATGTACCAGTGAAGATGCAAGAACCAAGCAATGTGTAGCTTAGCTCAGTAACATTCTATCTGATCCAATCTTCGGGTTTTGTCTGTTGAAATTGTCTTTTTTACAAATAAGCCTGATTAGGGGCCGAATCCCTCATACGAAAAGCGAGCGTCGCGAGTCTGGGGGCCTTGGCCCCTAGTTCTTTAAAAAATTAAGCTTTTTTTGTGTGTGTGTGGTGAGGGACGGGAGAGGAAGACTTCTTTAGATGAATGTTTTTAATAATAAATTAATTTAAAAATGTAAGAAATGCTGATTGCACTTTTTTTCAAATGTTGATGAATAAAAAAGCCTTAGAGAAATTTTATATTAGCCAGGAGAATGCTTAAAAAACTGTCGATTCATAAAATTAATTTATTAATCATATTTTACGAAAATACTTGCTATAAGCTTCCAATGGGATAGTTCGAATATTTCAAAGCGCGAAAAAGCACGCAAGCTGTTTGGCATTCGTGATTTAATCAACAAATTATACACACTATTTAGCTGTTCAAAGCTAGAAGCATGGTAAATACTAATACATGTTAAATTAAGCATAAGGTAGTGAAAATGAGCACAATAATATTTTATTATGATTATGATGAAAATTTTAACTTTGGAAAAAATGTGTGTATATCCTTGATACTAAAAGCAGTAGAGATCCAAATCTCAGTGATGCTGGGCTTGTATATGGTTCGCACAAATTAGGTAATCATCACAAAAAGAAATGTA
This sequence comes from Cheiracanthium punctorium, assembly GCA_038373885.1. Lineage (NCBI taxonomy): Eukaryota > Metazoa > Arthropoda > Arachnida > Araneae > Cheiracanthiidae > Cheiracanthium > Cheiracanthium punctorium. The sequence continues at coordinate 29,578 of JAWZYV010017939.1, forward strand.
AATGCAAGATTGGTTAATTGAGATGAGAAAGGCTCAGCTCGGGCTCTGTAATTCACAATTGTGTGCAGGCTTGGGCTCGTGAGAAATCTCTCCTTTATTGAACATACTCCTTGTAAACAGATTTTTTAAAAAATGATTCGTTAGAAATAAACTATTTATTGTTATTTGATAAACTATAACTGAAAGAATTAGAAAGTGCATTAAGAGTTTGCTATTATATTTGTCTTTAATCTGCACAAACGGCAAAATATATGATAGTTCGCCAATGAAATAATTTGCCTTTTATTTATCTATTAGCTGAAATTTTGGGCTCGGACTTTAAAAAATGAGCCTGAACTCATGTCTAATTGTGAATCTAAATAATCTTTTCTAATCTATATAAAACAATTTAAAATAATGATTACACTAAAAACATCAGGAAATGAAGCCAATATCACAGTCATTATAGATTATAATAAAATTTTCTCATGACATTGCTGTTTATAAAAGTCCAAAGTAGTTGCATAAAAACCATAAAAATATAAAAATGCTTTTGTACATTTTTAGAAATATGTATTTCTATTACGAATCTAAACGCAATCTAAGCAAAAGTAGGTAATGTAAGTACAGAGTTTATAAAAAATATTTTCTCTGCATTTGGTTGCTTAAGTTTTCATTTCTACACAAGAATAGGACATCTTATGTTTATCTCTAAGTAAGCATCCGTATAACTTTGAAGTAGTCTTATGATGTTTTATACAAGGATTTTCATATTTTAACTATTTGACCATATACCAATTTTGTAAAGTAAACACAGTAAAATAATTAAAAATAGTAAAATTAAAAATAATAAAATTAAAACATGTATTATATACCTGTATTGCACGACAATTGATTTAACTCATCTCTCTTATAATTTCTTGTTCTGTGTGAATAAATAATGCAAGCGTAGAGAAGAGGTTTTGTTCCATACATGTTTGAGGACCATTTCTCTACACCTGAATTCATCTGGCTCTTCTGATTGTGTTAAATCTTCTATACTATTAAAATCTGTGCGCGTCTGTCTGTAACATCATCTCCTCCGAAACGGCTGGGAGCTTAATTTCGATCGAGGTGTCCCCGGATTCGAAAAATTCCGAGGAAGGTCTTCCGCTGAATTAAATTTCGAAATTCGAATTAGTTTAGGAGATATTAATTGATAAAAAAAAACCGTCAAAATCGCCAATTTTTGCTCTCCACAATTCCGCGATTGTAACCCCTGTAGTCAAAAAAGGGAGAAATAAGCATCGAGGTTGCCATGTTTTGCGAATTTATTAAATGATTTACACTCTTGCATTAAAAATAAAGGAATAATACTTTTTTCTGTTTCGAATATTTGCTAGGTTATTTTTTAATTAAAATATCGTCTGCGTGGGAAATCAGACTGCTAGGAATTCTATATTGTTTATATGCAAAAGAAAAGGGATTTGTAAATTTCAGAGACTAAAGTGTATAACTTTATAATTTGGCAAAAAAAAAATGGCTTATAATCCGATTTTTGAGAAAGTGGATTCTAGTGGTTTGCACAGTTTTAGGCTTGGCGCAATTTACTGAGAGCGTAAAGAAATAGTATTTTTAAAAACAAGTGTGGATTTTACTAGAATTTAGCCTGAAATTTTAATTTTCTGTTCAGAAATAATGCAGTTATTAAAGCGATTTTAAATGATTTTCATCAAGTTAAATAAATTGATTTAAGTTAGGGAAACCCCGCCAAATTTC
>JAWZYV010017940.1:0-31952 GCA_038373885.1 Cheiracanthium punctorium
ACCGTATAGTGTTGGGTACTTTGTCCAGAGACTAGAAGATTTCGCAAGATGTGGCTTCACGTAAGTAAAACCTTGTATTTTTTAGTTTAAGTAATGATTTGCGATTTAAACTGACATTTTATCTAAGTAGTTGAAAGATATATTATGTACATGCAGTATACTAAAACGGATCTTCAATTTTTATTTCCAATAGTTCAACTTTATAACAATAGTACTATCTAGTCTAAAAGTTTGTGCTAGTTATACCCGCCTTTCTATAATAGGTTAAGTGCATACCACTCAAAAGCTTGATACATGTATAAAATTATGCTTTCATAGTAAAAGTGAAATGAGTGTTGCACATAAATAATCTAACTCGTATCGTATTGAAATTCTATAAATCATGTTACTCTACTTGTGATATACAGTAGAAAAGTTTTGTAGGATTACTAAAAATGTAATTTTTTCTCTAATTGATCTATAGAAAATATAAACTAGTATAATCGTTGCCTAAAATTTATCAAAAATGTGTGGGTAAGAAAAAATGTTTAGATAAATACTTTGTTTGTTTGTGCTTTAAGGCAAACCTGCACGCGGGGGTATCTGCTTAGGATGAGGGGTGCCTTGGTAGGAGGACTTTCTAAGGGGATCTAACGCGTATTCACACATTTCGTATATCAAAACTTGAGTTTTGGGGGATATATGGCTAAAGTGGTTTTCTCGCGATAGAAAATAAGACTATATCATTATTTGTAAAAATCTTTCTATGGTATAATTTTCTCACTTGCCTAACAGTAGAAGAAATTTGTAGAAAATATATGGGTATCCTAAATCCTACTGTAGTGTTAAACGTCTATTTAACAAAAATAGGATATACAAAAAATTAAAAACACTTGATTAAAATTTTTTTCTTGATAAATTAAAAACATTTGATTAAAAAAAAAATTTGTTGTAAAATTAATTATTTACTTAAAATTAAAACTTGGTTAAAAAATAAATTTAGAAATGTATTTGTTGTAAAATTATTTAACTTAAAATTAAAACTTGGTTAAAAAATTAATTAACTCTTGATTAAAAAAATTTTTGTTGTAAAATTATTAACTTAAAATTAAAACTTGGTTAAAAAAAATTTTTGTTGTAAAATTAATTATTAACTTAAAATTAAAACTTGGTTAAAAATAAAAAAATTAACTCTTCATTAAAAAAATATGTATATATTAAGTTGGGTATAAATCTCTGAAGAAAAAATGTTTAGATAAAAAAGTTCATTAAAGAAGTATATAGAATTCAATACTGAAAAAAGAAAGCACGCCACTTCAACGTTTGAAAAAGATTTTTTCAAACTCATGAACAATTCGGTATACGGCAAGACCATGGAGAACGTAAGAAATAGAATAAATCTCGAATTGGTGAACAACAAAAAAATTGCCGAAAAACGAGTGGCTTGTCCAACGTTCCAAAGTTTCACAATATTTAACGAAGATCTGGTGACAGTGAAACGTATCAAGAAAACGTTAAAATTAAATCGTCCCATCTATGCTGGGTTCTGCATCTTAGAACTCAGCAAATTAATAATGTATGATTTCCACTATAATGTCATAAAAAAGCAATACGGGGGTAACGCAAATCTGCTCTTCACGGATACTGACTCTCTCACTTATGAAATTTTCACAGAGGATGTTTATCAAGATATGCAGCAATATGCCCACATCTATGATACTTCAGATTACCCGCAAGATCATCCTCTCTATAGCAGCATCAACAAAAAGAAGATTGGATGTTTCAAGGATGAGTTGAATGGGAAACCTATCCTTGAATTTGTGGGGTTAAGAGCAAAGATGTACTCCATCTTAACTGAAGACTGTGAAAAAAAGACTGCAAAGGGGGTTGCACGTCATGTCATACGCAAACGCCTAACACATGAGCAATATTATAGATGCTTACAATCTTTAGACGGCACAAAAGAACTTAATTATCGAATCCAAAGTGAGAAGCACAAACTATTCAGTATTTGTCAGAATAAGGTAGCTCTAAGCGCTTTTGATGATAAGCGATATGTTTTAGAGGATGGAGTGCATACACTCGCTCATGGCCATTATGAGTGTTTGTAAAAAAATAAAAATATATATCCATTTTAACAAGTGAATAGCAGTAGTATACTGTGTGGAGATTTCTTTTGTTTGTAGGCCTCCTGGGGATGTTGTTCATTTCTTTGCTCCACATAGTTAATTATTATTTAAAGAAACAAAAACAACAACGCGTCTGCTGTGCTACGCCCTGTCTCCATTCATGCGAGGCTAGCGTGACGTGGAAAAGCATAGTAAAAATTTTTATTTGAAATGAGGCGGTAGACGAGTTCTACCGGGCGGCTGGTGGGTCCTCATTTTTATAATAATATTTTTTATTTCAGGTTTAATTCATAAAGTATAGCTTATTTAAAATTATGTCAAAGTCTCTTATTTTGATACTAAATGTTAAAGTCTGAAAAAATTACAAGTCTCCTTATTTCAAAATATGTCACAATCTGAAAAAAATTACAAGTATCCTTATTTGTAAAATATGTCACAATCTGAAAAAAATTACAAGTACCCTTATTTGAAAAATATGTCACAATCTGAAAAAATTACAAGTCCCCTTATTTGAAAAAAAAGGAAAAAATATTCTTATCAACCCTTCGAACTTCCGCTCCCCACATCCGGTCCGACCACGCCCCCCTCTCTCTCTCGACCCAGGGACAACATCCGAACGGAGACTCCGGAGGATCCGGTGAATTAACATGGGATCCGGCTGGGCAGAACCCCCATTTATCTACTACTAAAATGTCTGTATCATTTGTGTATTCGTTTACTTTAATGTATACTAAAAGTCAGCTTAATTTTTTCATGTATATTAAAATTCAAGCTAAAATAATGAATCATGAGAGTGAGCACTACTTTGTTTTTCCTTCAAATTACATGCATCTATTTACTTTAATGTCCGCGTGTATCATAGTAATGAAACTGTTAATGAGTTCGTACTTGAATTAGTAACACAATCACTACTTAAAACTACATTTAATAACGTTTCAAAGCATCGGAAAGCTTAAAAATTGCTTGATGTATACGGGAAGACGCGAGCATCCGTAGGCCTCTTTGGATGACTCATCAAAATACACGCGCAGGTCCGTTACTAATAGCGAAGGCCCCGAATAACCCCAACATCTCAAAATAACTTTAATAAGCTCAGTTGCAAGTGAGAGTAAAATGAGCAAACGTTTGTCCAGATCATATGTGTCCGATCCAAGGTATTAATGTTATAACTCTTCAACCTTATAGACAGTATGATGTAGAGATAAGATATTTTGAAAGTAACGAGTTTTCGCTGCAAACCGTCAAGCATTTCTTTTTCTGATCGCGAATGACACTGACATAGTATTTTGTGACATGATATTGCAATGATCTCAGGTTAGTCGAGTAACTAATGAGTAACTTTACGTCAAGAGTTAAATAATTTTGTTTATTTTTAGATCCCACATCACTGGAATCATTGCGAATTACACATCTAAAAAAATTTTCCTTTCCTTCCGTGCGAAGAACATACACGCAGCTAGTGTTTCTTTGGTTTAGTATTTGTCATGAAATTTATTTAGGTTAGGGTTTCTACAAATTGTGGGGGTGTCATGAAAAGGCTGCACCCAGGGGGCTGGACCAGGGACTCCGGACCTCTCCCCTGAAATTTCAAATTTTGTTAACAAAATAATAATGATGAAGTCTTTTTGTGAAAAATTCAGGCTTTTACACCGTTTGGTCCCCTTCCGAAATTTTGGACACTCCTCGAAATTTTTTTCTGGGTACGGCCCTGTGTCATGATAAAAGCCGATGGCGGCAATGCCAATAACATTTCAAAATGTATGAAAAGACATAATTGGTGACATTTCCATTCATAAAATTAGTATAAAAATACTCTTGGAGGAACGAATAGTGGAATAGTGTTTAAAAAAAAAACTGTATTGGGTGATAACGTGTTTTACAAATTAATGCAGAACAGCTGCTGTGGGGTTAAAATGTCGATGTTAGCAACCTGGTGTTTTATAGTACGGTCGCATTATTTATCCTTGGTTACAATAATAACAATGGACAGGAAATGGCTAAAATGTGCATTAGCCCACTGCATGATGACTTTTTTCAATTTTTATTTGCAATAAACGCGCCATGTATTGTAAATTCGATATTTTAAAGCTGTGAAAAGATCCGAAGGATCTTTCATTTTCCGGTGTGCGTGCACTGTTGTTCTGTAATCTAGTTACTGCGTGACATACGTAACCAGTAACTAATAGGCTTGCTTCGCTTGACGTCATTGAACTTTTAACTTGGGTTTTTGCGTATATGTTATTGTCATTAAGCTAATGTTTACATCTAGTTGTTGCCATTCGCAGCGTAGAAATATCTTCGATTTTGGCACCGCATACGTTAGCGTTTTATGTAAGTAGAATGTTCCCATTTGACGATCGTTAAAACGGAAATTTGAGTTTAATGAGACATAATTGCAATTCCATGGTTCATTTTTGAAGTGTCTTCTTTGATCTCAGTGAGTGGCAGCAGCAGAATTGCGATATTGAGGAAACAATTTATTCAAAGGTTATTTTACATGTTACTGTACCGTTGTTGGAAGCAAATTTTACCGTCTAAAGTATGTAAGTATCTACTTATTTCAAATTAAATAAAATTATTAACACTACAGTGCTATTTCGTTCGCTTCCGTAATTTAGGAAGCCATAATTTGCGGACACATTTTTTGGACCGATTTGCATCACACATTTTGTTGCATTTTTCCTCGGGCTACGTCTCATCTCGCATTATATATATAGGGCTACGTCTCGTCTCGCATCCATCCCTAGAGGGACCATTCAGAAAAACGTATAAATAACGTATAAACATATAAACGGTGCTGCACTGTATATAAGAATATATGGAAAACTGTTTTAATGGGAACCGTAATGAGAAATGATTATCAATTATGTGCATGCGTAATTCTCCAAAGATTACCAGAAATGTTGCCATAGGTAGGAAAATTTTCAAATAACTTGCTGAAAAATAAAGGCCTATGTTCCGTATCCGGTGCCCCTTGGTTCTGGCGACATCGTGAGCGATGTTCAACGTTAGTAAAGTACCCTGCCGATGGTAGTTTGACTGGCAACCATAAAGATATGTGTAGAGCTTGGCGACGTTTTTTTTTGAAGGAATGATAATGCATCAAATATTGTAAATTGGATAATTTAGAACTATTGAAAGATGCGAAATTTCTTGCACTTTCGGGCATGCGTAATAGTTCTTTTTTAATGTATGTGTGACGTAAGCAGATGAATGTAACGAATTCGCTTGCTCAATTTGACGTCACTAAGCTGTTAATTTGCGTTTTGCGCATGCGTTATTGTTATTTTTCGTTTTATCCTGTTCCTTCGTCTACTATTCCAATTTGCTTCAACTTGTACTAATGTTTTTTTTTCGGTCTCGCAGAGGGGCCCGCGTTAGCATATTTTCGAATGTATGTATCGATGAATGTAACGAATTCGCTTGCTCAATTTGACGTCATTAAGCTGTTAATTTGCGTTTTGCGCATGCGTTATTGTTATTTTTCGTTTTTTCCTGTTTCGTCTACTATTCTAATTTACTTGTACTAACGTTTTTTTTGGGGGGGTCGCGCAGAGGGGCCCGCGTTAGCATATTTTCGAGGGGGCCCTTTTGAGGCGGTGGCCGGACCCACTGATGTTTTTTTTGGGTCTCGCAGAGGGGCCGCGATAGAATATTTTCGAGGGGGCCCTTTTGAGGCGGTGGCCGACCCACTGATGTTTTTTTTGGGTCTCGCAGAGGGGCCGCGTTAGCATATTTTCGAGGGGGCCCTTTTGAGGCGGTGGCCGACCCACTGATGTTTTTTTTTGGTCTAGCAGAGGGGCCCGCGTTAGCATATTTTCGAGGGGGCCCTTTTGAGGCGGTGGCCGGACCCACTGATGTTTTTTTTGGGTCTCGCAGAGGGGCCCGCTTAGCATATTTTCGAGGGGGCCCTTTAGAGGCGGTGGCTGAACCCACTGATGTTTTTTTTGGATCTCGCAGAGGGGCCCGCCCGGACCCACTGATGTGTTTTTTGGGGTCTCGCAGAGGGGCCCGCGTTAGCATATTTTCGAGGGGGCCCTTTCGAGGCGGTGGCTGGACCCACTGATGTTTTTTTTGGGTCTCGCAGAGGGGCCCGCGTTAGCATATTTTCGAGGGGGCCCCCTGGAGGCGATGGCCGGACCCACTGATGTTTTTTGGGGGTCTCGCAGAGGGGCCCGCGATAGCATATTTTCGAGGCGGCCCTTTGAGGCGGTGGCCGGACCCACTGATGTTTTTTTTGGGGTTCGGCAGAGGGGCCCGCCAGGACACACTGATGTTTTTTTTGGGGCTCGCAGAGGGGCCCGCGTTATCATATTTTCGAGGGGGCTCTTTTGAGGCGGTGGCCGGACCCACTGATGTTTTTTTTGGGGTCTCGCAGAGTGGCTCGCGCGCCCTCCGAGAAAAATGTTTTTACACTACATAAATGGGGCTTTTACCAATATTTAGCAAGCTTCTGGTTTCGCCCTTGGAGAACATATGTAAAGCTGACGTCATAAACTTGAAAATCGTCTGGATTTTTTATCACATGTTGGTCTGGAATATCGTTTTTTTTAAAATCAGAATCTGAGTGGCAATTCTGATAATTAAACGCGGTGCATTTGAAGTATAGAATTTTCATTTAGTGTTAATTGCATGAAGATTGAAGTTTGGTGTTCTTTGATTCTGAGTCGAATAAGTTTGTGTTGGATTTTCCTTGTGGTTTTGATTCCGTTTTACGGACCCTTTACCGTAAGTTAGTGAGCGCTTGGCGATCGCCAAGCTCTCACTAACACTTGGCACTTGGCGATCGCCAAGCTCCAGCGGCTATCGCCGTGTTTACATGAGGGGCACCGTCTTGTATGATTTTACCAAAATAAATAGTTTCTGGCTACTTAAGAATTTTGAAAATTTAGCCTTGTCGCTTAAACAGCGTTTAGCCAGCACCCGGAGAAGTTTACTGAACTGCTAACGTAGCAATCGAACAACAAATCTAAAATTATTAAGAAAAGCTGATAATTGTAATAAGAAACTTTATATAATATATTTCTTGTTTTTAGCACTACAGTACTATTGAAATCGAGCTGCTATTTTAGTGTAGACACAATTTGTCGCGCCGACTCAGTTTTAAGTATGTTTGCCAGATAATGTAGAAGGAACAAATAAAGTAATAAAGTAGGCACGAGGTTCCTATTTTTGGCACATTTTAGCACATTATTTTATTAACTATAACGATACACTATATGAAAAGGAAGATAGGTGAAAATCAAATCTACGTAAGATGTATGAAATTTACCAATGTCTATCGATATTTTTAAAAGCATTGTAAACATTGTTAATATTGTAACCAGGAGTGCGTATTAAATAATGTAACCATACAATAGAAACATTAGTCGATATAACTTTGGCGCATTAACACTATTGTTATTAAAACGGAAATTTACCCATTAGTGGAACCGTAAAGCTCACGAAGGGAACGGTAGCGTACTGAGCACTAATTTGAAAAAAATCGCAGCTGTTGTGATGAAGAAATATTTATGTAGGAATTTGGGTATTTACGTATTATTCCGGCGGTCATTCCCGCCAAACTATTTTTCCGTCAAATGAGTTGTGAATGAACCAAACTGTTGCCAATCGTATTCAAAGCTATTAATAATTTCATATGCCCGGCATTTCTCTTGGCAAAAAATCGCTTGCTTTGGCGGACCGCCAGGATAATACGTAAGTATCGGAATTTGTACAACACGTTATCCTTATAAATAAAAATGAAATTCTGTTTGTCAGTTTGTTTGTGGATTTGATTAGTATACAAATCCACAAAAAATGGACCTATCAGCCTGAAATTTTGCACAGATATGTAAAATAATATAGAATAAATGATAGTCCACTTAAAAAAAAAAAAAAAACCACTTTTGAAAGTCCACCCGTTCCCAAATTTAAGAGATTTTTTATGTTCTCGCAGAAAGAGAAATCTTTCCGTAATTGTAACCCCTGTAGTGAGAAAAGTGTGAAATAAGCATCGTGGTTGCCATGTGTGGCGATTTTGCCGAATAAAATGTTTTAAATTCTTAAAGTAAAAATAAAAGAATAATAATGATTTTTTTTTGTTAGTTTATATTCGTAAGGTTATTTTTTTAAATTATAATAGCGTGTGCATGGGAAATCAGAGCAGGTAAGAAAAGTTTTATACACAAAACAATAAGAATTGACGATTTCCGAGGCTAATATGTAAAATTTTTTAGTTTGGCGAAAAATAAAATGGCTGATATGCCGATTTTGAGAAAGTGAGTTCTAGCGGTTTGCACAGTTTTCGGTATGGCGCAATTTACTGAGAGCTTAAGGAAATAGATTTTTGAAAACAAGTGCATAAGTTTTATTAGAATATAGCGTTAAATTTTAATAATCCGTGCAGAAATAATGCAGGTATTAAGGGATTTCAAGGCATCTAACTTCAGAATTTTCGCCAATTGAGTACATTGATTTAAGTTGACGGAATTCCGCCAAATTTCAGAAAATTGAAATCTTCGCATTTACCACATCGGATTAACGATGAATAAAATACGTTATAGTTGATAATTTAAGGAATGCGGCTGTATTAAGGGATTCCACTTTTCAAATAAATGCCTGCTTTACTTTTTGACGGTCGAACCATTTCCCATTTTGATTGCTGCTAAGTTAATGCTTCGAATGATTCGCTGAAAAAACTCTTGCAAAATGGCGTATGTTGGCACTTTGGCAAGGCTTAGATTTGAAACTGGATTTTATTTGAGACTGGTATATATAATAACACTGGTTATAGATAAAAATGAATGTTGATATGTGTGTATGAGGTTGAAAAACTCCAGCACCGTTTGACCGATCACGATGAAATTTGGTTCACCTAAGTCTTTTATCATGGAGAAGGTTTTTATGCTATCCATTATCGTCTAATTTGTCACTAGGTGGCGCAGAAGAACGTCGAATTCTATTCCGTTTAGCCGTTTGCTATGCGAATATCGTCCAACCGATTTCGATGAAATTTGGTACACGCGAATATTTTTCACTATCTATTTTGCTGTAACTTGCCGCTAAATGGCGCTGCAATGCATCAACTACTATACCGTTCGATCGATCGGCACAAAAAAATTTTTATACGTACACATTTGAGCACGAAGAATATATTCTAACTGTGTTCCTTTTGATGTTACTCACCACTAGATGGCACTGCAATGCATTATTATTTTAACTCGCCACTAGATGACATTGCAGCAGGCTAAATTCTTGACCATTCGAACGGTCGCTATGAAAATCGCTATACATAGCTATTTGAACAATGAGAATATTTTGGCGTTATCCATTTTGCTATAACTCGCCACTTGACGTCGCAAAGTAAATCATTACTTTAATGAACCACTAGATGGCGCTGCAGTGTATCACTTCTTGACTGTGCAATTGATCGCTATGAAAATAGATATTTGAACACGGGGAAGAGTTTGGCGCTATCCATCAGAGGCGGCCCGAGGGGCGTGCGAGGCACCAGGCGAAGCGCAAGAGCGGGACCTCTTCTCTATCATGTCTTATGAGATAGCAATAAAATGGCCCAGGATCGGGGCCTCTATAAGCGCGGGGCCTTAGGCGATCGCCTACATTCGCACCCCCCTTGAGCCGGCCCTGTATCCATTTTCCTATAACTTGCCACTAGATGTCGCGCCATCCATGAACTTCAGTATTATCCAGTCACATGAAAATTCGTATACATCGATATCTGAATGCGAAGAATATTTTCGCCATATCCGTTTGCTAAAATTCGCCACTAGATTGCGCTACGCTGCATCGCCTTCTGCACCGTACAAACGATTGCCTTGAAATTCGGTATGCATGATTATTGAACACAATATAACGCGATATCCATTTTGCTATATCTCTTTATTACAATATATAGTAATCACAACAAATCGTAATATCAAAAAGTCCATTCATTCCCGTGCGAAGAACGGGTACTTCAGCTAGTCATCCTATAAAGTTACTTTTACAACCATTTCATAAATGAAAATGCCACCAATTATATCTTTCTTCACATTTTGCAATGTCAGTACTTGGTATGGCCACCTTCAGCTTTAATGATGACACACAAAATTTGTAGCAAACCTAACCTAAATAAATTCATGACAAATACTGTTAAAACAAAAAAAGCATGGTTTTCGTTGAAACGAGTCCAATAATTTGACCAGTACAGTACTAAGAACAGTAAGGTATGGGGCGGCGGAGCTGGCCACCTCGGTGACTAGTATAAAATTGCAGATAGACAAAGGCTTTAGGACGAACCCCTGAGCGGTAAGTAGACCCCCGTCTGTGTGTTAGTACAAAATGTATGATCGTAGATGGGGCATCGGTCTGGAAATATTTTTTTTTTATATAATGTCATCTATATACATAAAACAAAGTGGGGTTTGTTCCAACACTTATAACTCAAGAATGGCTGGACCGATTTTAATGATCTTTGATTCGTTGGATTCGTCTTCGTCCCCCCCCCCCCCCGAATAGCAGAATAACTAATAAAAATTTCGAAATTCCAATTAGAATTTTTTTTATTTTATACGATTTTTTAAATTTTTCCTCACCCAATTCCTAATAACGGCGGTAATTACGTTTGCAGCAAAACGGCATTTACATCATCGGATAGTGGTGAAAATTTTCTTTTAAAAACAGTTCTTTCTGACTATGTAGCCTAATTTGCCGATTTTTAAGAATTTTTTTACTAAAAATGAGTTTGGTGTATCTTTTACGGCAGTTAAACCCGGACGTCATAAATTAAAAAATGCGTGAAATTTGTATACTCCGCAAGACTAACGTCCTATTCGCAATTAAAGCGATTCTAAATGGCTCCTCGAGATCACACAGCTTGATGTTCTACACGAGACAGAACCATGGAGGACTAACAAAGTATCGCTATATTGGATACATGGAAATTAAAATTGGTACAGTTGGATATTAAATAGTTCTAACATTTTTTAAATAGTTAAAAATTAGTGTGGCAAATGAAAATAAACATTTATGTTATACTAGCTGACCTAGCGAATTTTGTACTGACTAACAGTCAATGAATGTAGTGATAACTTTTAGCTAAACGTTAATTAAAATAAAATGTTTTTTTAATTAACGTAATAAAATGAATACATTTCAGGGTTGGAAACACCACATTCAGAAATGCAGGAGGCTGCTATTTTGAAGATTTAAAAATATCACTCTCGCCAACCTAAAAATCGCTGCACTTTGGCGAGCTTCGCAGTCATGTGTCTCTAGGAGTTATGCACAAGTTTTAACGAAAGTGAACAAATTAGCGATAAACGCACCATTTAGTGATTTGAAGACACTTAATTATCAAAACTACATGAATTGGCAACCTAAAAGTGTAATAATCTCTCTATATAAAGGAAGATGTCCTGACTGACCGATGATCATCGCCCAGCCAAATCTACCGGAGATACAGACATGAAATTTTAGGAGCTTATAGCTTTTGTGCCCAAGGCGTCATTTAAGAAGCGATTTTTGAAAATTCGAACCCAGACGGCGGTGGCGACCCAAAACGTTCTTTTCACGTTCCTCTTCATATCTCAGGTGGTAAAAGAGATAGCCGTGAAATTTTTGCTTTAAAATATGACTAACAAAAATACCTAAAAGTCATTTTCAGGATTTTTTAGAATTCACACCCAAACGAACGAAAACGGCCAAAACGTTCTTTTCACATTTCCCTTCATATCTCAGAGGAAAAAAGAGACAGCCATACTATAACTATTGCTTTAAAATATAACTAACACAAATACCTAAAAATTAATTTCAGGGTTTTTTAGAATTCGCACCCTAACGGGCGTAAAGGGCCAAAACGTTCTTTTCTCATTTCTTTTCATATCTCAGAGGAAAAAGAGACAGCCATAAAATTCTTGCTTTAAAATGCAACTAACAGCAATATCTAAAAATCATTTTCAGGGTTTTTAAAATTTGTACCCAAAGGGGGCTAAGGGTCCAAAACGTTCTTTTCACATTTCCCTTCATATATCAGAGGAAAATAGAGATAGCCGTGAAATAGTATAGCCGCTTAAAAGTATAGTGAACACAAATGTTTAAAATTCATTTTCAGCTCTCTTTAGAATGCGCATCAAAGCGGGGATAAGGGGTTCCAAAACGTTATTTTCGAATTTGCATCATATCGCAAAGGGAACTGGGGATAGCCATAAAACTCTTGCTTTAGAATGTAGCAACCACGAATGCCTAACAATAATTTTCAGGGTGTTTTAGAATTCGTACCGATACAGGTGTAAGGGGCCAAAACGTTTTTTGACGTTCTTTTTTCCTTTCCCTACATGTATCAGAGCTTCCCTTCAAGATCAGATAGCTTAAAATTCATCCTTAAAAATATAATGAACACAGATGCCTTAAAATCATTTCCAGGACTTTCTAGAATTCTCATCAAAACGGTGATAAGGGTCTAAACGTTGTTTCCAAATTTGCCAAAATGAAACGAACACTAATTCATAAAAATCTTTTTCAAGGTTTTTTAAAAATCGATCTTAATAAAGGATAGTTGACAAAAAAGGTGTTTTTCACGCATTTTTTAGCTCTTGAGTGCTGTTAATTCCAGACAAAGGCTTTTGTTTACCTGGTGAAAGGGCTGAACCTGATGAAAGTTTCTAGGGTTGCCAGATTAAATGTGAAAAATCTCCAAGGTTTGCCATTTTTGGTGATTTTTCGCGAGGTTTGGCATAAAAGAAATGAGTCCTCGAAACGATATGTTCCATCTTTGTCGAGTGCCCCACCACTGGCCGAGCGCTTAGCACGCTGAACTGGGAGACGGAAGGTGCCTGGTTCAAAACAAAATCACGTCCGCCGACCTAAGCGTCCGGAATTTCCGTAGTTTCCTCCGAAACTTAGCATAACTACGGGTTAGGACCCCTTAGAAAGACACTCATGTGGGGCATCCCAAACCCCCAGCCTAGAGCCAACGTTTAGCTAATTGGCTATAATCCCACAACACAACCATCTTTGTCGAGAAATTGCCTAACCCTACTGTTTATTTAATTGGAATATTGGTGTCTATATTCGTGTAAATAAAGAGGAAGTATATTTAGAATATTTCTGGTGGGGATTTAAAAAAAATTGAATAGGTGATTTTAACGTAGATTTCAGTTTTGAAGAACAAGACAAATACGCGGGGAGTATGATGCACATTCCAAACAGTATTTGAAAAAATCAAGTACGGTTAGAATATGACTGACGAATACTGTAAAACAGATTTTGTAGCGATTAAATATATAACCATAGTATGTTTAATATATATTTATTTATTTTCCCATTTGTAATTGTTGGTTTATTAATATCCACAGGGATGAGAATACACAAATATGAAAAAAGAGGAAAAGTGCGTGAACGTAATTTCGACTTCGAGCAAAGTTCAAGCGCGTGATGCCCATTTTTGATATACTATATATATATATATATATATATATATATATATATATATTACAATTATTTTATATCAACAATATATATGTTACAGTTATTTATTAAAATATTTTTATTTAAATTATAATTTTTATTATCTTTAAAAATTAAAATTCATAAACATTTATGTGCAATTTTAGATGCAGAACATTCAATAATGAAACAGAGGTTATCATTATTTAAAGGATGATCTTAATCAATTTTACAAAATCTACAGTAAAGACAAAATCCTAGCTTTACAAAACAATTTTACTTTATTCTTTTGAAAGTGAATGCAATGTAATTTCTAGGGGGGGGGGAGAATTACCTGATTTTCTATGAACTGTCTCTCATGAAATTCCAGAATGTCATTAAATATTTCAAGCTTCCATAGATTTACCACAATTCATTATAAAATAACCCAAGAACGCAGAATATGACACAGCAAAAGAAATATATATCCAAAATGTTAAAAGTAATTTCAACTTTTCTCTTACATCAGACAATAAAATCTATCCTGTAACTTTAAAAAGTTAACACTAACAAAAATACATAGATATTTCAAAAAATTTAGGCCATATATGTTCCCATTAAAAATCTGCTGAATGCGATCTCATTTACTTTTCTCTCTCCTAACAAATGGGAGAGGGAGGAGGGGAAAGCTGACTAGTTATATACCTGCCAACAACTAGGGTACAAAAAACCTTAGTTTCACATAATTATAATGCTTAAAAATAATTTTTAAATACAAATACTACTTGCACAATGTATTAGTTTAGCAGTTTTGACAACTACTGATGGCTTAAATCCAGTTATAGTGTTAAATTAAGAACTCTTCCTTCCCTACTTCTCATAGACTATTTAAAAGTACTTTACTGCTAAGTTGAGACATAAGCATATCGTCGGGCAGAGGGGGGGTGGGGTGGACGGGGGCGTGTGCCCCCCGGAACTTTGTTTGGAAAACCATTCATTCCAAAACCCTTTTTTTTTTTTTTTTTTTTTTTTTTTAACTTAAAGAAACATACCTATTTTTACTTTAGAATATGCTATGTGCGCGCTCCCCCACGCACACTTCCAAAAAAAAAAAAAAACCTTGCGTTTACGTGATGCTAACGCCTATGATTTAGGAAGCCAAATAAGAACCTACGATTTAATATAAACAATGTTTTCAATTTAGAAAGAGGAACATTATTAAATAAATAAACGACTGTTTGGAAGGTCAGGTCAACGGCAGAGGAGGGAGAGAGAGAGAAATTCATTTCTTTTAAAGTAAACAGTTCTTTCCTCTTCCACCGGACGGGCCAGCTGTTATGCTGACAATGCATAATGCGTGCATCGGAGAATAATTGTTTGTTTTAAGCTTGGCATGTTGTGGGATTTATCTGATGCCTCAAAATTAATTCACTACGAAAGCAATTTAAAAAAAAAATGCAGATTGTAAAAATGTCTTAATTGTGATTTTCTTTGTTTATTTCCGCAGCGTTAATGCGGTTTATGATATCCAAATGATTGCTTTCCATAACTGAGGACAGAAAACCGCAAAACGGATCAAACCACAACATGTAATAAAATTCAGCGCTTCCGCTTATCGAAAGGAACAAACTTCGCGGAGGGTCTTTCGACTTTTGATCTCCTCATTGAATATTCCCATACTTCTTCGATGCGCGCATGCTTAGCAAGTTGCAGCGCTTCCATTGGCTTGGAGGAGTGGATCATAAAGGCTTCTCCTTGGATTCCAATCCTGCAAGATTTTTGAATACGCAATAAGCATGGCCGAAGACGAATACGTGTTGGGGCTAGCAATACGGTCTTGATATCGGTAAGCAATATGTATTTCGGCGAATACATCTTTAAAAAAGAAAATTGCACTGAAAATATTTTTAAACGCGGAACTTAAACACACGAAAAAGCGGAAAGTAATGTCTTTTTAAAAACGCGGAAAATAAAAAAAAGCAAAATACGCGGAAATAACCAAACCGCGGAAGATTCTCATCCCTGAATATCCATTCCGGGCGAAGAACGGGTGCTTCAGCTAGTAGTTAATAAAGCATGGCCCCCCGCATTCGGTTATGGGCCCTGGACCCAGGATCACAGACGGGCCCCTACTCCCTCTTTTTTTTTTTTTTTTTTTTTTACAGGCATGTGCTGCATTAAAATTGCACTGCTATTGCTTATCCATACTCTTTTTAGAATGTAATTTAACCTGAAAATACGGGGAATAATTCTGGTAACTATTTAGTTACCAGAATTATTCCCCGTTACTTATTATTTACTTATTAAATAACAAGTAACTAAACTTTATAAAATTGTGTTACTTAATAATGACAAAAGCTAAATTCCATATGAATGTATTCAGTTTCATACTAAAAGAACTAAAGTTTAGGATTATTAGTAATGGTTAATTTTGGCTTATTAATTTAAACAAACATTTTCACCTGAACAAATTGACAGGTTGGACAGAATTGATAGGTGGACTTTCCCAACTAGCACATATACGTTGGATTATTGATGGCACGTGGTTGGCACAAGGTTGTTACGTTGGGCAAACGTTGGATGTCCATATGGAAATGTCGGTATTCTGTTGGCTAAAGGTTGTGTTGGGCAACCGTTGGTAAACAACCGTTGGCCATCGGATGGCTGAATGTTGTGTTGGGCAACCGTAGGTAAAACAACCGTTGGCCATCGGATGGCTGAATGTTGTGTTGGGCAACCGTAGGTAAAACAACCGTTGGCCATCGGATGGCTGAATGTTGTGTTGGGCAACCGTATCATTGCGTATGCGGAGAGACACACATTCAGGAAACCGGGAAGCGATAGATTCATGTCCGTTCCAGTGATGCCAATGTCAGGGGAAACAGGGGGAAAATAGGGACTTTTTGGCGGAAAATTGGCCTTCAGGGGAAAAGGGAGTTTCTCTTGAAATTGGGCATATTCTAGGGACTTTTTCAGATTTTGCCAGATTGAGGAAATTTTCCCTACCAGGGGGGGAATTTTTAGATAAATTTATGTGGAATAGGGGGGAAAAACATTTCCAGGAATGCGTGAATTCTGTTGGTTTATATGACACCTAGATGGATGATCCAATCCAGTGGCAGAAGGTGGGTTGTCTACTCGTAGGGGGGCTAGATTTTACATCTGGTTTTACTATAGGTTTGTAGTATGGTGGAAGAAAGGACTCACCGCGGAAAACTCGCAGATACCTTTGAAGTTTGAAGTGACCGAAGAATGATGGACTGGGACTGGGTGTCCATTTGCCCCTCCAACGCCAATATTTGCAATTTTCCAGATCCCCTTGCTTCTTCCTACAGACCCCATGCTTAGTTTTCCAAAGACATGAAACTCAGCGTTTAGAGATAAAGAGCTATTCTAAACATAGTTTTCTTTGTCTCTAGTGTGAGAAATTCTGTTGCACGTCAGACGATAAAACCAATTTTTTTTTTTCCTTGGAAAGAAAAAAGTCCTGACCTGGTCGCCTAGAGTTTTTTACCCTACATCTGATCAAGATCACATAAAACTGAGATATCCGAATACTATACGCAGTGGCGTACGCAAGAGTTAGGGGTGGTTATGGGGTTACAGCCCCCTACTCTTAAAAGAAGAATTAGACTACAAACTGAAGTACACTATACACTACACACGTATATGGAATGGATTATTAGGTATTGTTATAAGCGTATAATACATATGAACTATAGACGTAGTATCGGGGGGGGGGTACAGGAGGATTCGTGTCCCCTGTGCCCCAAAATCAAAATCTTTTAAACAAACATTTATTTTAAAATTTAAAAGAAACTCTCTATTCTGCTCTTAAATTCAATAAGTCCCCCCCCCTAAAATCTTTCATGCGTGCCTCCAAAATTTCTGTAGGTTTGGAAGCGGTGATAAGCCTTCCGCCTTTCTTAGAAAGTTTTGTAATTAGGTTTTCTTAAGAATGTAATACATATGAACCATAACCATTGGTGTATATCGAGGGGGGGGGAATAGAGGGAACGTGTCCCTCTCCCCCCCACCAACTTCCTCAAAATCGTTGTTGAATTTATCAGAGGCGCTGACTTTACAAAATTTCTGTGGGTGCCCTAAAAGTCCAAAGGGGGAGGGCGTTAATAAAATGTTGAAAGTCGCACAAGGTTTGTAATTTTTCATAAAGGATCACTAAGTTTGGTGCCAAAAAGCGACCATTTATTTTAAAGGGGGAGTATAGTTGGAATGTACTTGGCTAAGATTGTAAAATAGTTTTAGTAGGTGATTTTAAGATAGATTTCGATTCCGAAGATGGGTTTTTATGGAACAAGGAAGAAAAATACAGCACACTCATGAATAACGATACACTTTCCAACTTTATGGAATCTTTTCCAACTACCCTTCAATCTTTTTCTATTATTATTTGCTTCCTTGCTCCTAACTACTCAATCATTTGACTTTTCGCGCACATTTTTACCAGTGGGAAATGGGTAATACAAATAATCATTTTAGCTCCACATAAAATATCAAATATCTGATGGTATAGATCGAAGAAACGATATCTGCCTCACGGTTTTGGTACACAAATTAAAATAAACTAACTGCACCAAGGATTCGAAAAAATTCAGAACGATTCTTTACAAGCTGCACTACACACTGCAATAAATTCGAAAACTTTCATGAAACTTTCAGAAAAAAATCTTAAACGTGGAACTGCACAGCAAAATACACTGCTGGCCACCCAAATTGCAACACCAAGAAAAACAAGAGATATCACAACAAAATTTATTGTGTAGATAACATGTTGACCAAGTAACAAATGATTAAATTTACAGCATTCTATGAAGCGTGGTTCCTGCCAAAATCAGTACCCAGAGTAGCCGCCGTTGTTGGAGATCACAGCTGCCACACGCCTCGGCATTGATTCAAAGAGACTTTGAATGTGTTCTTGGGGTACAGCAGACCAAGCAGCTTCCACACGTTGCCAAAGTTGATCTGGTGTGACAGCTGGGGATGAACTCTGGGTCAGTCGTTGAGCAACCATGGACCACATGTTTTCTATCGGCGAAAGATCCGGAGAGCGCGCCGGCCAGGGAAGCAATTCAATCTGGTGATTGACGAAGAACCCTTGGACAATGCGTGCCACGTGTGGCCGTGCATTATCCTGCTGAAATATGGCTGTTGGCAAGCCCTGAAGGTAAGAAAGGACAACTGGCTCCAACACCTCGGAGATGTAGCGCTGGCTGGTTAAAGTACCGGCAATGCGTACTAGAGGAGTGCGAGAGAGATATCCGATACCGCCCCATACCATAATACCCGGTGCAGGACCAGTGTGACGGTGCATAATGCAGCTGTTCAGCATCCTCTCTCCACGGTGTCTCCAGACTCGAATCCGACCGTCGTGGTGTTGCATACAGAAGCGTGACTCGTCAGTAAAGAGAATTTCATTCCATTCTGTCGTCCACATCCTTCTTTCATCGCACCATTGGCGGCGGAGACGTCTGTGGTTCCGCGTCAGAGGTAGACAAAGCAACGGACGTCTTGCGGACAGACCATTCTGCTGTAAACGACGTCGAATGGTACGCGCAGACACTGGATGATGCGTTACAGACTGAATCTGCTGTGATATGGTTCGTGATGTGACTGAGCGGTCCGTCACTGCCATGCGTACAATCTGCCTGTCATCACGTGACGTGGTGCACTGAGGTCGATGCGGTCGATCACGTCTGTCCGTCGTACCCTCCTGCACCCAACGATCACATATCCGCATCACAGTTGTTTGGTTTCGTCCAATACGACGACCGATTTCCCTGAAAGATAACCCACAATCTCGGTATGCCACTATCCTTCCTCTGTCAAACTCGGATACTTGATCAAAAGATGATCGTTGTTTCCTACGAGGCATAATTTATCGTTTTTTTGAAAAAAAAAGCAAGAAAAACACAATTGCTGTACTTGAAACCGTCGAAATCTCCAAGCCTTAAATAGCGCTTTGAGGTGGCGCCACAGGCGCGCTTGATGTGCGTCTGCGCTGAAATTCTAATCATTTGCATATCTCACCTCAGCTAATGCATGTTGTAAATTTCATATTATTTGCATGCTTCCTTCAGGGTGTTGCATTTACGATGGCCAGCAGTGTATTTCTAAGAGTGGCCGTTCTGCAAAATTTTTCGTTTATTCTGGTGTCTAGTACAGCTTGTGAACATACATCCTAAAAATTGTGAAGTCCTTGAGATAAATAGTTTTCTTTTTTGTATTTATATACCAAAATTGCGTGTGTTTTTTTTTTCAGCGCTGAAGCCGACATTCAAAGTTTAATTTAAGTGAATAGTGTGAATTTTGGCATCCGAATATCTGTACTACGGTGAAGCAACGCTGGCCATAGAATGAAAGTCTCCACCGTTGTGTCTTAGTAACGATAACAGCGAACCAGTTAAAATCAAGATTCTTTTTAAAGTAATGAAGTATTTCTGATGAAATGCCCTTCTTTTAGAAAAATCTGCTTGTGCTGGAGTCCCCTTAAATTTGTTTGCCTTACGCAAATTCTCTGTCGAAATTCGAGGAATCCTGGGCGCATACCCCCTTTGCCCTTGTAATAAATCAGACCTGAAAGAGGTGTATTACACTATTTCACTTTTTTTTTTTGCTTATAGCGATAGAATTTTGATTGGTTTTAACTAATCATTATAAATTTCAAAGCAAAAGAAGTGTATTACTACGTTTATTGGGAGGGGGGGAACATACAACAATAATATCACAATCAGTCAAGTTTCTTGTCATGTAAATCGAAATTTTGTATAAAAAGTGATTCAGTTTTCGAATGTAACAATTCACGATCAATTTTATTCTTGTTTAATCTATCTCATCCCTGTCTGAAATCCTCAGAGTTTTCAAAAAATGTTATTCATAGTATTGTTTCTCAGCTCATTCATTTCCTGTATTTTTTATTTTTTTTTACATTTTTGTACCCCTATAAACAGCTGCAGTTAAGCCTTGCCAATTTTCTTTTCTTTTTTTCCCAAAAAATTACAAAAATTACACCTTTAAAATAAAACTAGATAGTTTCCTCAGAATGATTTAATGCAACGTTTTCTATGTTGAAATGTGTGTAGGACATAAAAAAGATTCTTAACTATTTAAATGCAAACAGAATAATAAAGCAGAACAAAAAAAGTTGTTTATATTAGAATTAATAATTATTCAAAAAATTTGAATTGTTGGCCATATAACCTCCAAGCATGATTTTGAGCATCCTCCTGAAGTAGAGATATTTTACCCTCTACCATTAAGTGGTCACATTTGCAAAATTACAAGAGACATACATTTCAGTAATATGTGTTCATGCGCCCATGATTTCAGTATAATTTTAAAAAACAGCATTGGGCTAGATCAAAGCAAATAGTACCTAATTCCGCTTTGTCAAACAAGAACAAAAATTGAACAAAATATCCGCAGAAAATGAAACGGAAGGCATCTCGAAATGTTAGTGTGGACCACAGTCTGTTCCATCCTTTTCAATAAATAAGAGCACTAAAATCATTCAAAAAATAAGAAAAGGAAATTGACACCTAGAAGAAAGTGACACAAACCTTTATACCTTAGAAGCCTCGCCTCAGTCTCATTCAATTAACACCAAAGCGCCGACCCTTTTTGATGAATGGACATCTTTTTTTGTTCCAGAGACATACAAAGTGTTGTATATTAGGTGCTTGTAAACAGACAGACCTTGATGTTCTCTATTTACAATAAAAACAATTAAACCTACTCACTTTGGAATCCTGAAGTAATATTATTAGAACTATCTCACAACATTTCCATAATGGGAATAAGTCTTTCACCTAACTCCTGTGTTATCTTTCCCGCGTGAACTTTCTTCTGATTGTAGCCAGCGTCTTTGTCTCAAATTCTCCGTTTTCCGGTACTCTTGGGCTAGCACAGTCTCATTGTATTCATACATTTTCCCATGGAAGACGAGGATTCTGGGATGAGGTCTGTGGGTCAGAAAAGGGGGGGGGGTCACTTAGGACTTCGGCTACAGTGGGCAAAGGCATTGCCTGTGGGGCTGTAGGGAGTCGCACATCACATTGTGGAAAAGCTTTGAATTTTAGAAAGACATTGTTTCCATGGTCGCCAGATAGGAAGGTAAGTGGCAGTGGGAGATGGACGCCTAGTCATCGGTATAGTAAACATTTTTACAGCATACTGAACTTCTAAGTATTCTTTTCATGCTAAAATGTCTGAAAGTTAAGATGACCCCCCATATACCTCTAAATTAGTACTCATATAAGAAACTATAATAATAATTATTATTATTTTAAGTAGACAAAAATACTACCTGTTTGGATTCCTTTTTTTTTTTCATGCACTTTTTAAAATTTTACAGTATGTGCTAAGTTACTACTTAATTGGAATTTTATTATAATTACTCCAGTTCCGAGGCACAGAAGTGTGTATGCCGAAGAAACAAAATCTGCATAACGGTCTTGGTACACAAATTAAAGTAAACTATTGCACCAAGGATTCGAAAAAATTTAGGATGATTCTTTATAAGCTGCACTACATACCGAAATAAAGAATAACACGTTCTTTAAAATTTTCGAGTTTTAAGAATTTTTTCTAAAAGTTTTGTAAATGATACAGGTTTATTGTTTATTTCAGTGTATAGTGCAGTTTCTAAAACATACATCCTAAAAATGTGAAATACTTGACATAATTAATTTTTTTGTATTTGTGTACCAAAATTTCATGTTTTTTGGGTTTTTTTCCCGAACTACAGCGATAAGCTGAAAGCAGCTGTCATTCAGTTGCCTTTAAACAGGGTTTAATTTCTATCTAAAAAAGTGCAAGAGCCCTACTTTTTTGTATTGCAATTTACAAAATTAATTACCTAATTTAAGGTATTATTACGTGAATTTTTGTTACCTCTGTATTAGTTTGCAATGTAATAAAATTAATATCAACAGAAACAATTACGATGGTAATTAAAATTTTAAATTTAGTGTAAAATTTCACCGAGAAAAAAGAAGTAGTGGAGCGGAGCTCCCATGCAAATTAAGCACTTCCTTTAAATACATGCAAGTATTTAGCACCCACGAAAACTTTTCTGTGGGTGCTTGAGATCTGACATACTACATAAAAAAAACAACCATCCCTCACTAAAATTTTATTTTCGAATCATGCAGTTGCAAAGCACTCATCGTCATCAGTGGCGTGACTGTACCATTAGGGCCCGTAATGAATTCCTTGGATAGGGTCCTTCCTCATTGTACAGAATCTCAACCAACATGTTGCAGTCAGACTTCGTGCCGATTACAATCGACTGTAATCGATGACTAAAATAATATTTTACAAATTTTACAAAAATGCTATGATAAAATTGCATTATTATAGAATTCTTTTGATATTTGATTTCTTTAACATCAAGATTACTGTTATTTTACTAAATTAATATTCACTAGTCATAATCTTTTTGGAAATTGTTAGTAATCGTAATCGTAATCCATATCATTTCTTGTAATCGATTACAGTTGATCGTGTAATCGCACGAAGTCTGGTTGCAGTTCACTTTTTCCAGCTTTCTATTTGGGAAAGGCTCCCCCCTCCGGCCGGGGGACCGTGGCTTTTGCCCGTTCTACCTCCCTATAGTTACGCCAGTGATTGTCTCATCGAAGTTCCTCATGCTCATCTGAATTATAAAGGACATGGGTGCTCATATAGGGAAGTAGGTGGGGGCTCGGGTCCCTCCCTCTAGCCGTCCGTGTAGTGAACATTTTTATATTAGCTAACCTTTTTTTCACTATTTCAGTACTAAAATGTTTGAAAGCACGATTGCCGATGACCTTACAAATGCAAGAAATAACCCCTTCCCCCTCCCTCGACGTCTTAAAGTACTCATATGGACGTCCATGCCGAAGCATCCACATACATTTGGCCTCATTAAACATTTTATTTTAAACTTTTAAAATATCACACAACTAATAAGCAAATAAAGCATTTTAGTACTGCAATAATGCAAAAAGTTCAGTATGCTATACACAGTATTCTTCAGTATGCTATTACATAATGGCATAATTGGGGCGGGGGGGGGGAACCCTCCTTGATTGTAAATCACTGTGTTGGGGTTATCAGACGATTGCTGGTGCTCAGCATCCAACGTAATTTTTTTTATAAGCCTGAAGTACCCACATAAACGTCTTTTCCTAGCCCTTTCTGCAAACTTCAAAGTATGACTTGGCACTAAAATTTCTGTGGGTGCGGAGCACCCACAGAAATTTTTCAGTGGGTGCTTGAGCCCCGGAGCACCCACGCAGTCGGCGCCACTGGAATTTATAAACAACGATCTTGTAGGACAAGTCTATAGCCAGAAAGTATGCGAATGATAGAGCCGGCATTCAATTTCCTTGTGAAAGAAAATAAAATCAAAGTAAAATGCACTAAAGTTCATTATTACTTCTGAAAAGTAGATTTTCGTGTTTCAGTGCGAGAGTTAGGGCAAATCAAATTATCTATATTTTCTTGTTCATTATCATATTTTAAAAGCAGGGGGAGGGTCAAAAGAGATGCGCTTCTAACCCCCTCGTTTGAAAATAATGTTAATGAACAAATATAAACTAATTTGATTATTTTTTTTATAAATTTAAACTTAAGTATAGTGCAGTTATTTGCTGCATCTCCTGGATCAGAGCCTTATTGTCGCATGGGCAAATCGAGACTTTTCCCAGGGTCCCCAGCTTAAAAGGGCCTCGAACTTCAAATGTTGTTCTGAAATATTCTTTTTTATATCAAAATTTTATGAAAAATAAAACAAATTTCATAGATGGGGCCCCCTAGGTTCATCAATGCCTGGCCCCCTTTTTGGTCATACTCGAGCCCTGCCTTCGATGAAATCTGGCTGGCTTCCTTAGTTAGGGGCTCGCCCCATCCCCTAGATAAGTGTCCATGTGCAGGGACGTATCCAGAAAACCTTTCGGATATGGTCCAAACGGTAAAAAAGGCACAGTTTTTCACAAAAACACTTTACCATTATCATTTTAGTAACAAAAATCAAAATTTCGGGGAGGGGGTCCCCCCCCCCTTAAATACGTCCTTGTCCATGTGATATATGATACCATACACCACAGTTGAGTTTCGATTTTAATCAAAACCATTTCTGCGATCCTTAATGGAAACTTGGAAAATCGTCCAACAGTTTTATAATTTTTTGAACTAATGTGCGGTTAATTTATATATGCGTATGTGTGTGAATTAACATTATTTAAGCAAATAATAGTGGAACTGGAATAATATTGCAGTTGTTCAACAGAATTGAAAAAAATCTAAAGAGAAAGGAAAAGTTCGACACTAAAATAATATATATGTATATTAATATTAAAAGTAATACTATATTTTATCTACTATTATAGATTATATCAATATATAATATTAATGTACAATATAAAATAATAAGTTAGTTATCTATGAGAACACTAGATGGCGCCACAATCGTTCATTGGATTTCTTGAAACAGGGAAAAAAAGGGACTTTTGAGGCTCGAAACAGGGGAAACTTGTCCAGAAACCAGTGTTGCCAGATTGCGGGTATTTACCCGAAAAAAGGGTATTTCTTGAGCTTGAGGGTATTTGTGAGGGTAATTTTAAAAAATGGGTATTTGAGGGTGATTACAGTTTGAGTTTTTGA
Organism: Cheiracanthium punctorium; assembly: GCA_038373885.1. Classification (NCBI taxonomy): domain Eukaryota; kingdom Metazoa; phylum Arthropoda; class Arachnida; order Araneae; family Cheiracanthiidae; genus Cheiracanthium; species Cheiracanthium punctorium. The sequence continues at coordinate 25,179 of JAWZYV010017940.1, forward strand.
AATTTTTGATTTTGTAATTTTTTGATAACCAGTCGAACATACATGATGGAAATCCGTGTTTCACATGTTATTTTCACTTTTCCCTGTTTTACTCCCCCCCCCTCCCCAACACACACATATACGTTCGCGCCCTTGTATACAAAAAGGGGGGATCAGGGGATGGGATCGAATTTATGACGTTGTCAAAGAGAGTTCGGGGAGATGCGGGCGGCTGATAAAGATAAGTGCTTCGTTGAAGGTTTCAGGTGTCTCTTTGGTTTACGAGGGGGGCGGGGTGGCGGGGGTTGAATAGAAATGACTTTTCTTGAATTGAGAGGAAAAAATATCTGGGCCGGAGATTAGTCCTGTTTCGAATTTCTCACGCCCGTTTGAGCTACATGTTATATACATATATATATAGTACCAGAGTCGTAGAGGCCCGTAAATTTGAGTGTTAAGGATTTTTCCGGAAATGGGAAGATGGGGGAGGGTATTTTTCAAAACGACACGAATTTCATGAGGTCGCGGAGGATGTGGACTGGCAGAGGAGTATGACTGGAAACGACCAAAATTGTATTTGACCCATGCTGAATTTTCTGACTGAAAGATAAGGCAAACAGCTTTTTTCCACCCGTAAGCGGGACTAAAAAAAGTCCGCCCCTGGCTAGAACGCCCTTCTCGGTGTGCCGCCCTACGCATTCGCCTAGTTTTCTTACATAGTATGGCGGACCCTGACTATGCATTCTAATACCAAGGGCGCCGGGAAGGGGGTGCACAATTAACGTGGAAATATTAGAAATTTTTGTAGACTTTCTTTTTTTTTTTTTTTTTTTTTTTACAGGAATAATTTTGATAAGATAGTTTCTGCATGTACGGAGGAAATAATTTTAAGAATTCAGCTAAAGATGTGGATCAAATTTTATATACATTAAAATTAAAATTTTATTTTCAAATTTTCAAGATTTTTTTTATATAGTGCATTTTTATTCTGTTTTTCTTGAAACAAAGGAAAGAGTGTGTGTAATTTGCTAATCAATAAAGAAAACTTAGTATTCTGATCATAATTTATTATATGTACCAGTAGATGGCGCCACTATCGTTAAGGCTGAGGGTAGTTGAGGGTATTTTTTTCAGATCAACATGAGGGTAAGTACGAGACTTGCGGCTAGCCCGTGAGCTACTCCTCCGAAAAGTAAACAGAGCGAGAGCACTGCGCATTTAGTTATGCGCATCTTACTCCTCTCCCATGCGGAGGAGGAATGTGCAAGATTCTCTGTCCGCGTCATTTCGCTTTCGGGTGCGGAAGGAGGCTTTTCTTAATACGTTCGTTTTTTAAACCAGTTTTTAACCATTAATTAGTAGTTAAAAATGCACTTTTTTATTTGTGCCAGACGTTAAACCAATAACATATGCCGGCTTCTAAATACAAAAAAAGTTAGTTATAAAAACAAGTACGCTGCTTGAAGAAAATGTTTAGATTTTTTTTAGAGCAAACTCATTAGAGCATTGTGGTATGAAACACATACCACTCATTCAAAACTTTTTTTCTAAGTTATTACAAGCTAGTATAATTTTACTACCAATTGCTATTCACCCACTTTACAAATGTATTGGTAATTAGTAAAAAAACATAAGAGTGTTTTCATTTTCAATGACATTAATTGCTTTGTAAATGTAAATAATTTTGCGTTGCGGATAAAACAACGTTTTGCACATCGAAGAGCTAGTAAGATCTTAATCAATTTAAAAATACTAAGCTTTGAACTTTTTGCACATTTAAGTTTAGAGAAATTTTAACTGCTATAATATTCGAATTATTATTTCTCTGTTAATACGTCTAAATCTTCTCAGTTCCGTACAATTGCAATCAAATACTACTCATTCAAATCTTCAATTACATAAATCTTCTCTTCAAGTTAACCTCATGTGCACATGAATAATATGTTACATTTTAAATATGTATAAATTTTTATACAAAAAAATAATTTAATGGTACCCAAATGATAATTATTAATTTGTAAATCATTTTAAATATGTATAAATTTTTATACAAAAAATAATTTAATGGAACCCAAATGATAATTATTAATTTGTAAATCAATATTTAAAATTTAACATATTATTCATGTGCACATGAGTTTAACTTGGAGAGAAGATTTATATAATTGAAGATTTGAATGAGTAGTGTTTGATTGCAATTGTACGGAACTGACTAAAAGATTTAGACGTATTAACAGAGAAATAATAATTTGAATATTATAGCAGTTAAAATTTCTCTAAACTTAAGTGTGCAAAAAGTTCAAAGCTTAATATTTTTAAATTGATTAAGATCTTACTAGCTCTTCGATGCACAAAACGTTGTTTTATCCGCAACGTAAAATTATTTACATTTACAAAGCAACTAATGCCATTGAAAATGAAAACACTCTTATTTTTATTTTACTAATTACCAATACATTTGTAAAGTGGGTGAATAGCAATTAGTAGTAAAATTATACTAGCATGTGATAGCTTAGAAAAGAGTTTGAATGAGTGGTATGTGTTTCATACCACAATGCTCTAATGCAGCGTTTCTCAACCTGTGGGGCGCGACCCCTAAGGAGGGCGCATTGCGTTTGCGGGGGGGGGGGGCGAGAAAAACCAAAGAGCAAGTAGTGATGCTTGTTTTTAAAAAATCACCTTATTTCTTCTCATTTTTACTCAAAAATGAATCACGGAAAAAAGCGGACAATATTGAATGGGTTTGTATTTTTAGAAAATAAGAGGGGGTGGGGGGTGAATTAAAAAAAAAAATATGTGAAAGAAGTGGGCGTCCAAAAGGGCGTAAACAGAGGTATATCAGTGTATTTTGTATTTATCTCTATTGAAAATTGCCATTCTGACAACTTTTCCAAGAACAGTGGCTTGATTTGTAAGTATACATCATGCAGAGTAGCCCATGGCCGTTCGAAACGTCTCATTGCCCTTTTCCGTTTTATGATATTTTTTTATATTGTCAATTTTTTATTAGTTTTATACTAAATTTTTCATAATCTGAATGACCCTCTTCCCCCTCCCAATAGTTCAATTTGTATTCTTAGGACAAAGTCCAAAACTAGACATTCAGTAACAAATTATAGCAGTTTCGAAAATTTTAAATACCATCTCTCACCTAACAGCAACCCTAAAAAAAAAAAAGAATCTAAGACTCCACAGATTTAACATGCACGTTCACTGTAATATGTTATCACATTCAGTCTGATTTGTAATCAGCTATGGCTTGTTATTACTGGTTTTCTTTTTATAAATGCAAGAATTTATTCTGATTCATGGTAATTTATCTTGTTAACTCTGTGGTTTTAAATAATAATTCTTAGAATGAATGATTTATAGGTATATATATTTACATATAAATATTTTTATTTTTGAAAGTATTTAATTTAAATATTACTTCTTTTATTTTAGACATGCTTTTTTTCAGAATTAAATTATGGTATTAATAAGTCAATTAAAAAAAAAAAACTTTTTGTATCAAATGTTAGTATAAGTGTAATGTTTTTAAACAAATTTACATTTACAAATGCTAAAAAACCCCTTTTTAAAGGAAACTGGCTAAAAATTATTTAAAACTCATTTCTTAAAATGTAAAATATTGGCTATGCATAACTGTAATTAAAATTAATTTTTAATTAGTTTTGTTGGAATAGTTTTAATAATTATATTTTTACCATTATTAGTATTGCAAATCTTATTCCGCTTCCCAACTTTGATTAAATATGCGCGCCTGAAAAAAAAAACGCATGATTTGAATGGGTTTATTTTTTGAGTTGAGCGGGGGGGAGGGGGGGCGTGAAATGAAAAAATGTGAGAAACAAGAGCGCACTTTCGGATGCCCACTCCTTTCTTACATTTTTTATTTCAAGCGCCCCCCCCCCACACACACACACACGCACATACACACACATTCATCCGAAAAAATAAACCCCTTCAATAGTGTGCGTTTTTTTCCGGTGCGCTTTTTTCCGCACACCCTCAAAAACATACCTATTTTCGCTTAAAATGTTCATCTAAACTTTACTGATAACATTATTTTGTAGAAAATTCGACTAAATGTTCATTGTTAAAACTTAAAAAACTGAATGTATGCTGAAAAATGTGAGGGGGGGGCGCCACCGTAAGTTAGCCTTTGTTGGGGGGCGCGAAGTTAAAAAGGTTGAGAACCGCTGCTCTAATGAGTTTGCTCTAAAAAAATCTAAATATTTTCTTCAAGCAGCGTACTTGTTTTTATAACTAACTTTTTTTGTATTTAGAAGCCGGCACATGTTATTGGTTTAACGTCTGGCACTAATAAAAATGTGCATTTTTTAATTACTAATTAATGGTTAAAAACTGGTTTAAAAAACGCCTCCCTCCGCACCCGAAAGCGAAAGTAAATACAAAATAAATGTAAGAGAAATGACGCGGACAGAGAATCTTGCACATTCCTCCTCTGCTTGGAAGAGGAGTAAAGATGCGAAGAACTGAATGCGCAATGCTCTCGCTCTGTTTACTCTTCGGAGGAGCAGCTCACGGGCTAGCCGCAAGTAAAAACGAGATTCTGGATTGGCAACACTGCCAGAAACATTGGTCCGTTGTTGTCCGTTCGCGTTCGCCGTTCCGTTTTCGCCATTGCTTGTTATGATGTGTTGATACACTTTTATAAAGTGATTGATAGTTGAAATCTGAAACGAATATTTATCTTTTCAGCTATATTTCTGTGAATTTTAATCATTGCATAGGTTCGTAGTAACTTGAATCACCATAACTATTATTATTGATGCATGGATATTGTTCGATAAGCCTAACGATCTTCAAAGTATGTAAAAAAACAACTTACTATGCAGCTATGGTAATAAATATATAATAATTGCACAGTGCTTATTAAAAGATGCGTTTTGGATTACTAAACAATGCTAGACAGCTTAAAAATAAAGTTTTATTTGCTCATAGTTGTACAACAGTCGAGAAGGTAAAATTGGACACAATTGTTTTCTCCTAATAAGATTATTCTGAAAAAAATTCAACTTGAGCCGTGCTTATATTTTGCAAGATTATAATGACTAATGAGATTTCAGATTTAGAAGTAGTTATTAAACTAACACTACTTCAATTTTGAAATCACGTTGGTTCACAGTGGTTAATCAACAACAAGGATTTAAATTTGTGCATCAAAATTGTTTTGTTGTTAAAGGTATGTATAAAATATTTTACAGATTTAAGAATTCAGTTATTTTAATATTTTACAAATGTGTTATAGTACTTTACAGTTCATATATATACCTATATTTACCAACTTCATTTTGTTATATATTTATTATTTTGGAAGAGATTTTTGTATCTACACCTGTTATATGCGACAGGACTCAAATTTTATGGAGAAAAATACATAATCTATATGCAATCAAATACTCTTTGAGAGTACTAGAAGAAAAAACATTTTTATTGCTTTGACAAGTCTCTTCTACTGCGTATTTTAGTTGAATGAAAAATATCAGTAGCTCTTTAAGTAATATGCTGTGACTGAGAGTTCAGGTCCATGAACTGAAATCAATACTGATTTTTTAAAACTTTTCTTCAGACATTCTATTTTTTGCATTAGAGAGAGGATGCGCTATGGAAAAAAAAAGTTCTCTCTCTTTTTTTTTTTTTTTTTCAAAATTTTGTGCAATGGTAATTATGCGGGACGCGTCGTAACTTTTTTTTGTGTACCATCAACGACTTTTTTCATTTTATGTGCTATAGCGTGTAAGCAGTATCACTAATACATTCTGTTGTACTGATATCTTTCTCATAGTCAGATAATATAGATGCACCCGTGTGTTGATACTTGCATGCGTAATGCATATGCATTACGTATTATCCTGACGGTGCGCCAAGATAAATGCCGGACACATGAAATTGTTGATGGTTTGGAATACGATTGGCAACAGTTTGCCAGCACATTTGACAAGAAAATAGTTTGCTGGAATGAACGTCGGGATAATACGTAACTACCGTTTTAGGTTATCTTCAATAATTTCAATGAGATAATAGTTACAATATATATTTTTACTAAATCAGTATCTTGGTGTAGTACAATTATTAAAATAATGTTGTTGTACATTCTCAGAAAAACTTCATAAACGAATGCTTCATTTTTTCAGACTGCCGGTGAAAATGCCTCCAACAAATGGAAGACAAAATCGTGGCAGTTTGGTAGTGCCTTCTACAAGCAATTCGACACGACAGGAAGTTGTCAGCACGCCTTCTACAAGATACAATTTACGGCCACGTAGAACCAGGCAGAGTTCAGAAACTACGAAGAAAAACCGCATATTGAACCATTGTAACAGCACTACAGAACACAATCCAGGGTCCTCTTTGCATGAGAGAATAAAGTGCGCTATTTGTTTGGATACGAAAATATGTTGTAAAATCGAAGAAATTACCTCGTGTAATCATAGTTTTCATAAGAGATGCCTATGGGAATGGATGCGGAGAAAAAAAAATTGCCCCTTGTGTCGTACAGAAGTGGTAAACTGTAGGGAAGAGCGTCGCACAGAACTGGTGAACGTCAGCGAAGAACGTCGGCCCTTGCGTCGCAGAGAAGCGACAAACGTCAGCGAAGAACGTCCGACCTTGCATCGCAGAGAAGCGACAAACGTCAGCGAAGAACGACCGACCTTGCGTCTCAGAGAAGCGACAGACGTCAGCGAAGAAAGTCCGATCTTGAGTCCCAGAGAAGCGACAAACGTCAGCGAAGAACGTCGGCCCTTGCATCGCAGAGAAGCGACAAAC
>JAWZYV010017941.1:0-30344 GCA_038373885.1 Cheiracanthium punctorium
CAAAAGCGTCGTTTACACTTATCTAATAATCCCTTTGTGAAATCTGTTCAAGTATTCGCGTAGCTTCCGTGCCAAGTTTTATAAGCAATGGGCTAGTCTAAAAAAATTCCATCCATGAAATGAAATTGAATTTTTAAACTTTCAATTTCAATCAAGTGTTTTCAATGCAAGATACATTAATTTGGGGGGGGGGAATAATAATCGGAAAATTCACCATTATTTCAGAGCTTGAGAAAGTGATTTTTAACATCTGCATGAAGATAGCATTTCTGACTCCTCACATTGCAATGCCATTTCGAATGCTTTTTTTTTCCGCTGCCTTGGAAGGCTCTGGACGGAATTGTTGGCTACTTTATTATGGGGGCATCTGATAGATGGACCAACTTCGCCCCCTATGAAGGGACGGACAAATGACAACCACGCCCAGTCGGGGATTGAACTCCGAACGCCAGGAGTTGAACCCAAAACCATAGTACGGTGCTTTACCCACCATACAATCCGGCCGGCTTCTGAATGCTTATTATGTTCCCTATCTCTCCCTAAAGTTTGTTCCAATCATTATGGGACACCCTATATTTTATTACGGGAGAAAGCACATAGCAGCATAACGATGAAAGTAGGTGAATTATTAGTTAAATGGAAGCTGTACGGTCTCATCATGATTTTTTATATCTCTTGAAAGGTCCAGCTAATACAGCGTATGACTACTATGCACTGCTGTTCAATTCTCAAAACAAGTCGTCATTCTCTTAAAGAGGATGTGTATTATTTAGAAGGTGTCATCTTGATTAGACCATTTCCGATATATACAGGGCCGGCCCCAACAGTTTTGCCGCCCCCCCCCCTCCCACAGTAAAATTACTATTAAAAGAAATAAATTGTTTACAGATTCTGTTTTCATGCCTATAAAACTGGAATAGCTCTTTAAACATAACACAGCATAAGAAACAACCATATTTATTAAAAACCACACATTAAGCTAAAAACCAAAAGAAAGAGAGAAAAATCAAGAGTTCTTTTTCTGGCTTTTAATTTCGCAAAATTCCTGACTTTTTCTCTTAAATCAATTTTTCAACTAATTCATGTTCGATAGCCAATGTAGTTAAATTATTTAACGTATCTGGAAGAGTTGTGGAACAAAAGAAATTTTTAGTTAACTTTAATTTTGAGAAACTCTTCTCTGCACTTGCCACAATTGTCGGCAAAGAAAGCAAATTCTCGAAGCAGAAGTGCGTGTAAAATCTAGAGTTGAAATTAGCTTAAAAATTTCAATTGGGCTTTCTTTTTTGCCTAATAAGGCAGTAACTGACACTATTTCATTTACTAGACCAAGAGCGTTTATATTCCCTGATTCTCCATCGGTCAGCATTAACTCTAATTGTTTACACTTTACACAGTGTTAATACTGTTACACTGTGTTACAATGTTTAATTAGCACTTTTTAGGAGTATCTTTAACTCATATATGCCGTGCAAAAATTTAAAATAATTACATTGGGTACTTATTAAATTAAATCTGCATTCTAAGGCAATCGCTTTATTTACTGTAAAAAATAAAACTATCTTGAATTTTAATTTAGGATCCTTCGGCAGATCATCTCGTGCTTCGCAATCAAAATTAATATGTTACGTTTCTGCGTAAACTCAGTGTTAGCCAGAACTGTCTCGTTAACAGTTAACCAGATACTATCTCGTCGGTCAGTTCTCTTGCATAACAGAACATTTCATTTAAAATCACATCCAATCGAAGCTCCTTTGAAAAAAAATCTTTACAGTTTCATAAGGGTTCTAGAGCAGGTGGTAAATCGTTGTCTTTTGACTGCAATATCTTTATTAACCCTACAATGCATGTTTTTTTTAAAAATGGGCTGAAAATAAAATCGCAACTTCATTTAGATTTACTTATGCTAGGAAAAATATTTGCTAAAAAATTCAGCATGTTATTTCCCAGAAAAATCATAAAAAAATATTCAGATACGAAGCTCCACCCTACAGCTCTCGTAAAACCGAAGAAAGTAATATAGCCCTATTTTACTTTATTTAGACCAATATTACCATGTTTTAATAGTTTTGTGTTTATTTTCATTTAGCAATAAAAATTAGAAGCAATTAAAAATTCAGCTAAAGTTTGTTCAGTGAACTGGATGCACTTGTTATAAATCCATGCTTGATTTCTCAAAAAATAATGCTGGCATACATTTTAAAAACTAAAATTTATTTCCATAAGATCTTACATTTATTTTAAATGCATATTTTAAACAAAAACTACAACATTTTCTTTTTATTACAAAAAAATAAAAAATAAATGAGAGTGTAGCCAATTGGCTACAGTATGCACTGTAGGGTTAATGGATTCACGGAATTAAGATTTTATACCAAATAATAATAGAACGTAGGAACATGAACTGTTTGAGAGAATTAAATAATCCTGAAGCCAAATCACAAACAAAAACTTAAAATTCTTTCATCAATTTTAACGGTAGCCTCATTGGAATTAGATTTGTCAATAACTTTATACCTTACCAAGAATGCGATTTGTACGATGTTTTTGGCATCAGGAATGCAATCTAGAAATATGGGATAGTATTTGGATTGTTGAACTTCATTAACAAAGTGTAATTTGAATCCAACTGGAAACCTTGTGAAAATCTATGCAAAATGAGTAAATATTTGTCTGCACATCACATATAAACAACTGAAGCGAAGGAAATTAATTTTATAGCCACACCAAAAGAGGCAACTTAATTTAAACTGCAGGTGCTAAAATATTTCTAATTCGTTTAAAAGTTTTGAGATTTAAAACTGTTGTATGAAAACTGTGTGTAAATGTATGTTCGCCCTTTGTTAAAAAATGGCTCAATGGAATAGAATGAAACTGGAATTATATTGAATGGTAAGTTAATTGAAACAATAGATACCAAAATTATTTTAAATAATTCATAGACTTTGATTTAGATTTTGTAAAAATCACTTAAAAGTTTGTTCTGGCATCCATCAAAAACGGATTAAGAGAACAGAATGAAATTAGGTCATGTGATAGGTAACAAAGCATTATCGAAATTTTTAAAAGATTTGAATAAATTGAAAGGGTTTGTAAAAGTTGCATTGCATTTTTTTCTTTTTTTAGGGGGCGGGGAGAGATGGGGGGTCACTTAAAGGCGTCTGGAGGTAATACAATAGGTGGCTGTTCGACTTAAACAAATTACACCGATTTCTTTTTTAAAATTATTATTATATTTTTAATTTTCAGAAAATCGTGCAAAAATTTTCAGGCATGATATTAAAATTTCTAAAGTTAATAGAACAAAATTCAGTTACTGACGAGGAGATTGAGTTAAATAACGTTGTTTGAATTCTTTTTAATTATATATATATACATATATATATTATTTTGAGAAAATTTTGTGTGACCAATTCGTGAAAACAACTAGTGGTCAGACAAAAGGAAATGAAATGAAATTTTGTTAAAAAGTAGGCGGTTAGTAAATTAAAATTACAGGTTTTTAATTTTCTAGAAATTTGAATTATTTTTGAGGTATGACGTAAACTTTAATAAAGTTCTCCGCGCATCAAGTAAAATCATCAAAAATCATCAAAATATAATTCAATCAGATGTTGCAGTGTTAAATATACGCTACTTGCTGTTACAAAGCATTTTCCAGGTATTCTCTTCTCAGTTTAATATTCATTACTAGCATCTTCTTTTGCACCTTTAAATGAAATTTTGATGTAGGAAGCTTATCCACTAAAAGAAAACGTTAATTTTGAAAGTAAAATATTTTCTCTATTGACAGTTTGTCTCAGTAATTTGTTGCTCTCTAACCTGTAATCAAAAATTAAACTTTAAAACCTCCTGCAACCTCTCTTACAATAGCTGCTTTACTATTCATGAACTCACCAATCACCTAAGACAGTCATCTAAAACAGCTCCAGGTCCTGATGGCATCACATACGAAATGTTGAAACACCTTAACTCAGACTCCTTACTAAACTTATTAAAGCTATACAATAGAGTCTGGGATGAATATACCTTTCCTTCTTCATGGAGAAGCGCAATAGTTATACCTTTCCCAAAACCTGGAAAAGATACTTCAAATCCTAACAACTACAGACCCATAGCCCTTACTAGCTGCCTTTGCAAACTGCTGGAGAAAATGGTCAATGCACGCCTAGTCCATGTGTTAGAAACTGAGGGCCATATTCACCCCTTTCAGAGTGGCTTCCGCAGAGGCAGATCAACCCTTGACAATGCACTGTATTTAGAAACGCAAATCCGTAATGCTTTTTTAAGAAAAAACCACTTAGTTGCAGTCTTCTTTGATATAGAAAAGGCGTACGACAAGACATGGAGATATGGCATTCTCCGTGACCTCCATAATTTAGGCTTCCGTGGCAATCTGCCAATCTTTATCCAAAACTTCCTTTCCCTCCGAAAATTCCGGGTACAAATAAATGGCATCCTATCCAATAGTTTTCTTCAAGAAGAGGGTGTACCCCAGGGCTCTGTCCTGAGTGTTACCCTCTTCTCTGTAAAAATAAATGACATTCTTAACCAACTACCTCCATCTGTTCATGGAAGCCTATACGTCGATGACCTCCAGATTTCCTGTCAGGGAAAAGACATGCGGTACATAGAGCGACAACTTCAGAACACCATAAATCGAATCATGAAATGGTGCACTATAAACGGGTTCACCATTTCTGCGGAAAAGACAGTCGGTATCCACTTTTGCCGCTTGCGTGGGATCCATCCGGATCCTGAACTTTATCTGGGTCAGTCAAAAATACAGGTACAAGACTCCACTAAATTTTTAGGGGTTTACTTTGACAAAAAACTTCAGTTTGCAAATCATATATCTTTTATTCGCAACAAGTGTGAAAAACATCTAAACATTTTAAAAGTCCTAACAAATACTTCTTGGGGAACGGAGCGTGATGCTCTGTTACGAATTTACCGTGCTGTTATTAGATCGAAGATGGATTATGCTTGTTGCATTTATGGATCTGCTCGCAAATCAGTTTTAAAAAAACTTGACACCGTGCATCATTCTGCCCTACGTATTTGTTCCGGAGCTTTTAGAACATCACCCATACAAAGTCTTTTTATCACTTGTCATGAGCCTTCTCTCACCCACATCCGTCACAAGCTGTCATTAAACAACTATTTTCGCATCCTTTCTCATCCATCCCACCCATTGCAGGACTCTCTTTTGGACACTCGCCTGGACCGCCTGTACGGAAATCGGCCCTCATGTACTCCTCCCTTTGGACTAAGAATGCGTAGGAGCCTTGTTGGTACCCAACTGGAGAATGTGAAAGTCTCTCCTTGTTCCCTTCATGAAATTCCGCCATGGACTACACTGCAGACGTCGTACCTCCAACCATTCAATGGCTTCACAAAACAGGATACAGACCCAAAAATTTATCAACAGTTATTCCAAGATCACCAAAACACATATAAGAAATATAAAGAAATATACACTGATGGTTCAAAATCTGATAATTATGTTGGCTTTGCCTTTGTCGAAAATAACCATACCTGCAGCTATACTCTTCCTCCGTTCTGTTCCATATTTACAGCTGAATTACTGGCCATCCATGAAAGCCTTTTATACATTTCTAGAATGAAGACCAACAGATTTACCATCTACTCTGACTCCCTCAGTGTACTAGAAAATCTACAATCAGGCTCCACTACTCATAGCTATATTCCCAAAGTGCTACACATGCACGAACAGCTGACAAATCGTGGGTACGACATTCTCCTCTGCTGGGTACCCAGTCATACTGGGATACCGGGTAATGATAAGGCGGACACTTTAGCCAGGCATGCTGCAATCCCGTATACTGGCTATCTCGCATACGGAGATATAAAGTCTGGCATTTCTAGCATAATAAAAAGCAGTTGGATCAATAAATGGGCAGGTGAAACCGAAAACAAACTGCATTCTATCCGAACTGATCTCACTCATTGGCCATCACTTTCATATCGAAAGCAGGATGTTATATTAACTCGTCTCCGCATTGGTCACACGAGACTCACCCACAGACACCTACTCCTGGGTGAACCTGCTCCAGAGTGTTCACATTGTCATACTCACCTTACCATTCGTCACATTTTAACCTCTTGTACAGCTTTTAATAATTTTTACCAAATATTTTTTAACTGTTCTCATCCCAAACTTGACGATATATTGGGTGAAACCCCTCACTGTAATTTATTTTCATTTCTTCGACGTATCAATCTGTTTTACTCAGTGTGAAATATACACCTTTCTCTGACTGGTATCTGGATGGGAGCCCCCATCCAGACGTCCTTGGCTCACTTTTATCTACTTTTTAACCTTTCTACAATTAGATTTTACCAGTTTTAGACCTTACGGATTTTAGCTTTACATGTTTTATACAACAACTTTTACGCGAAAGCGTTATTCTATTCTAAATACACATAGTCTAGCGCAGTATGTCCTTTCTGGACCTTGTGCCATTAAACACCAACCAACCAACCAACTAACCTGTAATCTTTAAACAATACAGAAGGGTTATAACTTTGCTTTCTATATTTCTGCCAGTATGCTAATTCCATTTTTCTTCTCCTACAATGCAAATGAAATTTCGCGCAGTTAGTTAAAAAACCCATCAATGACTGATGGGTACATCAGCTTGTAAAGTTATATACAATGATATTCTTCGGAATATTATTTAACAATTAGTTTGCTAATTTCAAATTCGAGCCAAAATGCCGCCCCTAAAATTTGCCGCCCCGGACAGGGGTCCGGTTTGTCCGGTCCTAGGGCAGCCCCTGGATATATACTAATGAACAATTGACCTGTATACTAATGAGCAATTATGATATGCTTTTAATATATAGCACTTTAGTGCGTATTTAAAATTTGAAAGTGTTTCAGATTTTCTTAAATATTTTTTAATTTTCCGATGTCTATAGGATGTTAACTTGCCGTAATTTTATACGACATAAGTACATTGGATCGAAAAGTGTCTTCAAATAGTCTATTAAAACACAAAAATCATAAATCGTACGATAACCTGTTGCTTCCAATTTCAATACGGTGACTAAGCATTATGTCAACTAATGTTACGAACAATTGATCATAATTCTGATCATCATTTTCAGGAAGTGACTCGATGGATATAATTTACACATCCGTAAAATTACTGATGAAAGCCCATTTCAAGGTAACTAAGTGTTGCAATTATTTTATTGGATTATTAATGAGTAAAATTTATTAGAGGTGACCCGTGATTTTAAAGGTGCACGTTTGAAGCAACGTGTTATTTTATTCAGGAATGTCAGAATTTTCTAGGTTGTTATGATTTTCAGAGTTTCTTATCCCCATAAATTGTAATCCAGTAGAAATAGAATTTCAGAATGAAAGACTTTTTAAAAAATATTTTTGGTTATTAATAATTAATCTCTTTTTCATTTTAAAATATGAAACAATGAGAATAAAATCTTCAAAAGTATGTGCTTCGAAAGAAATAAATAGAAAATCTGTTTCTACAATGCCTTTATTTTGATAGGTAGTGCGATTTAAACTGCTTTTATTCTTATAAAAAGAGGATTTTATCAGTAAACGAATAGAAAATATTTACAAATGTTTGCATTCTTTTATAAATCGAAAATATGAAAGTGACTACGCACTCTATAATAAAATTATAATAACCTATGATGGATACATTAAACCGTGTAAATAATGATTTATAAATCCATTTAATAGAAAAGATCTTTTATTGTCTTATGCTAGGAGAGAAGAAACTTGTTAACGAATCACCTGCATAATAATACCGCTTCTCATTTTTCAAGTGTTTTTCAGTTAAACAATTTTAACCAGTCTTTTTCATGAATCTTCTAAATAATTGCTAAGGAACGGCATTCATTTGATTTCCTGTTAAATGTTGTTTTTGTCGACATATATGTGTAGAGATGCACAAAATAAAAACGTTGGTATTTTAATAAAGCTGCGTAAATTTTTACTTTTATTTCAAGGTAATGTTAGGTATTTTTTAAGAAGTTACAGTATGTATTTCAACTTTTAAATATTAAGTGCACGAAAGTTTTATTATAATACATCTAAAATTCGAGTATGTCACAACTCTACAAAAATTTTATCAGGTGGCGTATAAGGCTTTATTCAAATTTATGGCAGTATATAAAAAACACAGTATAATGAATAATTATTGCATGGAACTGTTGTATAATAGTTATGAGACCCGGAAGAAAGTTCTAATAAAAATCAATAAATTACTTGAATGTTTCGAAAGACACAAATTTTAATTTTGTAATTGTAGTGCTTTGATGGAAAATCAATAATGCAATACTTATAGAAAATATGTCACGTGAAACTTTAGAAGTTCCAAACAAACGTTAAAATTGTTAATTAAAGTTTTCAAAATTTAATATTAAAATCTAGTGAAAAACTGTCAAACACGGTGTTTCATTTATTTTTATTTCACGCATATTTTTTAAAACAATTAGGGGTGATAATTGCTTTAAATCAGATATAAAAGTATTTATTAGTCAATTTTTTTTCGAAATCTCCTTTTATATTTTAATAATTCATAAAACTTTTAAATGCACACAATAACGTACGAATAACTTTTTTTTTTCATTTTTGATAACATTCCTTGTTTTCAATACATTTTAAAACTATACATGAATGCAAGTTATTCATGTTAGAAGTAATTTTTATTGAATTCCATTACAAACTTTCATTCCCTTCCTTTAAAATAATAATAACCTACTGTTTAGTCTCTAGAAATGAACTGACCTATTTACATATATTATTTAAAAACACCTACGCAAGCCTTAGATTATAACTTATTCGAACATTACTAAGTAAATGAAGTCAATCCAGTTGAAGACATTTTTAATTCCATTCTACTCCGATTTATGTCTTGCTGCTTTGCTTTAATGCAACAAAACGTTTCTTGCCGTATTATTCCATTGATTTTTTCTGAACTGAATTCGGGTCTGCGGGTGTTTCCAAAAATACTGGCTGAGGTTTTTATTCCTTAAATATTGGTTTTTAAACGCATACAATAAATTACAAAGTAAAAAAGATGCAAAATTTTATGGGATCGATTAAATTTTTCAGGGGATTAAAAATAAATAAATACAAAATTTTAATTTTAAAACGGCCCCCGTACAAAAAAATTTCCAGTTATAAAACGGTGCCTCAAGCATTAATGAGGTGATGTACAAAGTTATAAAGGTTCAGAGATATGTTTAAACAAAGTAAGTATATATATATATATATATATATATATATATATATATATATATATATATATATATATATATATATAAGGGCTGTAAAATATCAATAAAAGCAAGAGTAGTACATATTTATGGAATTATTGTTTTCTTTATTAATTTGTGTACGATCCCTGAAATGCGATCACTCAAAAAGAATTTTTTTTCCTTTGGAGAGCCGTTGTAAAGTGGTTTAATTCAACATACATTTATTTTCCTGTCTCTGAGCCTTTTTATGTTGTAAGGCTGAAATTCTGTACACTACCTAATTGATGTATGAGGCACATTTTACTAACTGGACATTTTTTTTGGTCTGGGAAAATGTGCATTTATTTGGAGTTATTCTCCGGAAATTTGCAATCGACATCATAAAATTCTGTACATTTTTTTATGTAAAATTTTGTAAATTTTTATGAGGAATATTTTAGAAATAACAGCCTAGTGTCAGTATTTTTAAGACACCCAGTATATATACATGTAATTTTCACCTGTAACATGTAATTTCGCATGTAATGACACATGTTCTTCACCAGTGGCCCAGCGCATAGCTCTGAGAACTGGGAGGCGGAAGGTGCCTGGTTCAAACTCAGTTCAGATCCGCCGACCTAGCCGTTTGGAGTTTTCGGTAGTTTCCTCCGAAACTTAGCGTAAATATGGGTTAGGATACCTTAGAAGGACCCACATGGATGGCACCCCACCCTGGAACTAGATCCATAGAGTAGATAATCGGCCCTAATCCCACTAACAAAAAAACATATAACACATGTAGCATGTGTGTGTGTGTGTGTACATGCAATTTAAACTACTATAATCTTTTCGACAGTTTTTCTAAAATTTCGATTTGGTTGGCCGGTGTTAGAGATATCTCTCAAAATTAAAAATCATAATTGTAAAAACAGGAGCATAGGTACAGATTTGAAATTTCAAAACCGCTAAGATTATTTTCTCTATTTTTCTGAAAATGCGTAGAATTTCAGGTCGTTTGATAAAACTTATGGGATATTATTTCTTTCAATGGGAAAAGAAAATCGCAAAAAAACCCCGTAAATAATCGTATGTACCAGCATTTCGACTTTCTAAAATGATTTACTCTTCGTAATCCCCAGTCAAACATTATACGTCACGTTTCAAGCTACTGTCGGTCCATAGGGGTATTTCCGTAATTGAATGTCGATCGAACATTTATCTAGATGCCGTGCTTCATTAATTAATTGCAATGGTTAGTTACATGAACAACTACCGAATCAAACGGTAATATGAGAGCGTGTAAGTTCTGAGAATAAAGAGTGCTTTAAATCAAGAATAATGCATATTTTTTATATTAAACATTTTTATTTCCTTTTAATCACGTTATATCAGTTTTCCACTCCGGCGTTTTCTTCTCTTCAAGAAAAATATACAGTTATGATAATCTCAAAACATAAATTATGTAGCCAAAAGTTATACATTGAATTTTTTCTTTCGAATTAAAAAAAATTATATGATAAATTGCATTGAAATTAAGAGGTGTAGAATGCATTTCTAAACTCAATATTTAGAATCTTTTATTTCTGTTTTTAATAATTTCACTTTTTGTTCAAAGAAACAATATATTATTCATCACACATGCGATGTACTTAAGGTCCGATGTACTTAATGTTCTTAAGGACAGAAGTTATTAAAAATTGATTATGTGAACAGTGGTGTTAATATATATGTACACACACACATATATTTTCCTATAAATGGCATTCTATTTTCAACCACTATGTACTCAATGATTTATCTCCTATTTATTGTATCTAAAGAAAATTATAAAATAACTTCTATCGTTCCATCACCTAGGATCAATTTAAATGTTTAACATCAATTAAAATTATAACAGTCTTACAATAAATAAATAAATTTTCAGATTTCGAAATATCCCATGGCCGGATAAAATGCTTCATTTAGTGAATAAATGATTTAATGCTCCAAAAATAACTTGCTTAAGTGTACTAACAGACTGCTGACCTTCAATAACAGAGGTATAAAAAATGAGGTATATTATATCATGCTTTAATTATAAATGTCAAACAGCAGCGTTAGTGTTTTTTCCCCAATTTATTTAATTACAACAGAAAAAAGGAATTAATTAAAAAATATTTTCTTAACTTTCATAATAGTTTGCTCGATTTCAATAATAATGATTCATATCAAAAAAGTTTTTCTCATTAATTAATAAAATGTTACAGAATTTAATCTAAAACATTGTTTTGCCTAGTTATTTCGCTATCATAATGAGGTACAAGAAACTAGCATAAATGATTTTTAATAGCTTTTGTCCTTAAGCTATTAGTCTTGTTATGTGTGTAGAATAATGTATTAATTTTTTGAATATAAAAAAATAACTTTTGGAATGCTGCTGAAGAGAATAAGAAGGTTGTGTGAATAATAAAGAAGATGAGACTGTTGTCAAATAAATAAGTAATTTTATTCCATCCGCGTCAGTGTATAGATAATGTGAACAAGGTAGCAGTAATGCAAAGATTAAAATATTCCAGGAACTGGGGGAGAGTCCAAGAATTGCAAGTTTTTAGACAGTTAGAATAGTGCATTAAAAATTGTCTCTCCCAGCTCTTTCACTTGCTTTTTTGTTTAGACATTATAATTACGAAAGAAGCCTTCTGGATCTTCGCTATTAGTTTGACTCTAAATGCTCAATAAAGCTGCTTCAGCAAAGTTTGGAAAAAGGCATTTACTCCTATTAGCTCGCAATACAGTGGCGGCTCGTACGTTATTTAAATGGAGGTCACAAAATAAATTTCGAAAATTTAATACGCAGATACGACGTACCTTACAAGTTAAAATATATTTGCATTTCCAGCAGTTACAAGAAAACAAATAATCTTTGGTCTTATATTTCATCACCACGATAAGTTTTAGCAAAAGTGTTGTCTTGATTTTTTATTTCTATTTTTTTTTCTAAGGATAATATTGAAAAATGTAATTTCTTTAGCTCCAAAACACTTATTTTACTCCTATCTAAATTATTTACACTAGTTCATGAAAAATTCTGTAGAGAAAAATGATAAAAATAAAGAAAATAATAAGAATTAACCAATTGAACATAACAAACCATGGGAGAATCCGGAAGTGAATATGGCAAACAAATCATCGGTGGGCGCACTAAAAATGTGCGAACGGAGTGATATCAGCAGCGCCGTACTTCTCCCGCAACTCTCCCCGCGTCTTTTCTCAGAGAGCGGTTCAGAAGGCCATTTGGCCGATCGCACGTGAGCGCAACGAAATACCATACTATGCTGTAATAACCTACGGTGCAGTGCGCTAGCTTTAATAGACATATTTAATAATAGTGGGGGTGATGAGGGAGAGTAAAATTCACGTTTTAAATTCACAAAAGTCTAGAGGTGCACTTAATATATTTTTTAAATTTAATTTGTTAATGTGTTTATTTTTAATTTTTTTCTCTGGGGGTTCACATGCTCATGTGCTCAAATGGAGGAGCCACCACTGTCGCAGTATACCCTGAACATTGGGATCTTCAAACCTGCTTACTGATTATAACATTAGGCAATGAAAGTGGGTATACCCATCAATAAGCTCATTTTCAGGAAGTGCTCTGAAGAAAGGAATTTCCGAAAAGCTTTCGCACCATATAGTTTTATTTAATGTCGTCACACTTGCACCCACAGATGGGTGAAATAATTGACCAGTGTAAAAATAGGCTTCATGTGTTGTATTCAATTTCATGTTCAAAGAAAGTTCTTTGAACGTTTTGTCATATGCGGCTTTAGCATTCATATTCAAATCCCCTGATTTTGTCGTTCAAGAATTGCTTTGGAGTCTTCTAATTTATTCCACAAACGGTGCGCAACTGGGTAACTGGAATCCTATTTCGTTCATTAATTTAATTTATATCGGGCAAAGATCAGATATGAAACTTTTATTTGATTCTTGAATGTACTTTAGAAAAATTATTTAACTTAATTTTCTTTCTTAAAATAAAGCTCTATTTTACATCTATTCACAAAAATAAAAAACTTCCGCCTAAATTCGTGTCTATTCGCACATTGCTTATATTTCGCATCTATTCGCAACTATAAGAAAATTTAGCATAAATTCACATCTATTTCGTAAAAACAAAAATTCCTTACCTCTGGTTATAAACAAATATGTTTTTCTTCTCAAACGAAACAGTAATTTTCACGCAAGCAAGATACTTATTTTTTTTCAATCATTATTTAAGATTGCTGCTATGTTTTACTGAGGCGGGTAAATATTATTTTTCATTTGCTACCTAAAAATGTCAAGTTTAGCAATTTTGACAAATGGATTGCAGAAGTTAGGGGAAAAAAATGAGGTAAGCAACCATAATCCTGTGCAAATAAATCGCGCCGTATAGTTTCAACGAAAAAGACTACCCGAACTTTTTTTTTCCATTAAAAATATAAATAACAAGGAAAAAAGATCCCCAAATCGCTAACTGGGAGAGTTTTCTTCTGCAGATTATTAAAACAGTACATATTTCCTAACTTTTGTATTTCATCAGAAAATTTAAAAAAAGGGGGGGGGTATTTTGGAGGAACTGAGAAAGATTACTAGGGAAGGCTCAGCTCGCCCACACCCCTCCCTCTGGTTGCGTGTCTGCTTTGTCGGAAAGTTTATATTTCTAACAAAGTTAAAGAATGTTTTAAAAAATTGCCAAACAAAAAATTAATAAAATTTATAATTTTGGGTATTTTATGCTACAGAAAATGAATCTTGCAACTCAAGCATTAACAATTTCTTTCTTATTTGTTTGTTAATACAAAAATGGAAAGGCTAACATTTTTATTAATAAAAAACTGCCACTTTTTTAACCATAAAGCATTTCTATGCCAAGCAATATATTTTTTAGACGTAAGTTTTTTTGGGATATGAAAAATGTACACTCTATAACAAATAAATCGACGCACCAAGAAGGAGGTGTCCGATTGAGACGAAAATTGGTGGATAGGAACAGGCGCGTAGCCAGGAAAATTTTTCGGGGGGGGGGATATGAACTTAAATGTGCATAAATAGACGGAATTTCATCACTAATCCAAAAATTTCGGGGGGGGCTATATCCCGATATCCCCCCCCTGGCTACGCCCCTGGATAGGAAGACAATCTACAGAATAGTAAATGACCAAAATTTCAGAACAATTGAATAATTTATTTCAGAGTTGCAGTAACAAGTTCAATAAGGTGTTGACCCGCCGCTAGCCTGGATACAAGCTTCCACACGGTGTGGCATAGACCGATAAAGCTCCCGGATGGTCTCCTGCGGTATTTCCTGCCAAATTCGCTCCAACTGTCGAACGAAGTCATCAACAGTCCGTGCCAGATGCAATCGCCTTCCCATCATATCTCAGACATGCACGATGGGAGGGAGATCTGGCGATCTGGCAGGCCAAGGAAGAGTTTGACAAGCTTGCAGACAGTTTAGAGCAACACGAGCCGTATGTGGTCTGGCATTGTCCTGCTGAAAAACCAGCCAAGGGCACTGCAAAAGGAACGGTAGCAAAACAGGTCTTAGGATGTCGTTCACGTACCGCTGTGCACTAAGTGTACCTCTAATGACGACCAAAGGGGTCCGGCTGTCAAAGGAAATGGCACCCCAGACCATAATGCCTTGCTGAGGGCCGGTGTGGCGTGCAATAGTGAAAGCAGGATCCCCCCTCTGCCCTGTGCGTCTCCAAACACGTCTTCGATGATCATCAGGACACAGTTGGAAGCGGGATTCGTCGCTAAAGACTATACGTCCCCAGTCCGCATCATTCCAACCTGATCGAGCCTTGCACCACTGTAATCTGGCTCGTCAGTGTGCAGGCGTGAGTGGCAGGTGGCGTAACGGTCGGCGCGAGCGTAGATTTCGCTCTCTCAACCGTCTGCGAATGGTCATGATGGACACTGGTGTTTGGGTTGAACGTCTGATGGTTAATAGAGATGAAAAGGGCGCTGTGACAGCTGATCGGACCATCACTCTGTCCTCACGATCTGTTGTAGCCCTAGGTCGACCGCTACCCATCCTGACGCTGCACTCTGCCATTTTCCACCCATCCTTGCCAGCATCTTTGAATCGTCGCATCGCTTCGACTCAAATGACGAGAGATTCTACGATTAGTCCAACCGGCCTCTTTCAATCCAATGATACGACCTCTGTCAAACTCTGACAGTTGCTCGTAATGAGCACGAATCCTGCAGCGAGGCATTTTTTAAGTTGTTGAAAGATCATCTGAATCGCAATCAAACCGAAAGTTTTAACAACCGTTGAAGAACTGCTCCTTATATACGTCTGCTGGATGCGCAGTTCCGATGCGCTAGAGATCAAACTATTGATCCATTGGACACCAAATTTGAATCATTTGCATATCTGTTCAAAACATTCATGCATACGACATTTCAAAGCAATCGGATGATTGTTTCTTGGTGCGTCGATTTTTTTATTATAGAGTGTATTTTTAAAAACACCCTCCAGGTACTCCCGTTTTCTTTACTGTGACATGGAAAACATATTACACATGAAAAATAAGAAACATATGATTGTGTTAAAAAGTTTAAAAAATCAAAGTTTGTCTGTACAAAGTAGCCATATTTCAAAAATATTTTTAAATAAAACTCTGCCTGACAATACCTATTCCTTTGAAATAACTTTTTTGAATGCCTTAGTGTTATGTAATATTTGCTTTTAAACACTAGTATAGCAAACTTTCTCCTAGCGTGGGTCTTCTAGCGTAAGTATAATCATGTGTAAAACTACAGAATACGAATTAAACTGCATAACATACGAATTATTAATACTTTCACTATTCAAGAGTCTTAACTCGTTAAAATGTGTTAAGGACCTCTATTTTACTGCTTCCAGAAATATCAGAAAGTATGCATACTGTTCATTCTTGTGTTACAGGAGGTTTTTTGTAGAAAAAAGTGTGTGTTGCGTTAATACGTACACAATGCAATTACTGCTCATTACTGTTATGGTTAGTATTTTTTAAAGTGTGTTTTAGAAGTGTTAAAAGGTTGAGTGGTATTTAGAAAGTAGAACTATACTGGAGAGCGCATCATCATTCAAAAACCGGTAGAAATAGGAAGCAAGGATAAACCATGTGAACTGTGCACGGAAATGCGCAAAGAGTCTAGACTTAGCTTTATCGCCACATCTGGCAAGTCGTAAGTGTAAACTACAAGCGAAATTTTCTGTCAACACACGCATTACAAACCGTCTTGGCGTAAAAATATATCGCCAAGGCTCAGTGAATGTAGATACAGTGAAATATATTCTTCATTTATAAAGAGTATGTTTAAAAAATATGGAAGAAAACACTCTCCTATGAAAGGTTTTTCAAGAACCTTTCACAAGTCATGAATTGCATCCATATGCTGAGCAGCTAGGTACCATTTTTTCTTAAAAATAGAACGATGAAAACGCAAATTAGTGCGCTATCCACAAATGCTCTTTCAGAAAACTAAGATTTAGATGCTCAAGAATGATGCCCCTGAGCCCTTGCCTCAAGTCATCTGATAGGGCAAATGCCACAAGTTTGGGTTACCAAAGCGCTCTCTATCCCTTATATCTGCTCTATGGTGGTGAACATAATCAGGGAACGATCTTCAGGTTTCCTACATTTTAGTTAGTTTTAAAGGACATTTTAACTCCAGTAAAAACATAAGTTAGCGTAAAGGATAATTCGGTCTGATTGGAAACGCCTTTGGAAAGGTTTTGGGGAAAGGAACACTTCGTAGGCGATGAAAAATTGATAGAGTGAAAAATTATAAGTGGGGGAGAGGGGAAGAACGAAATAAAGAAAGAGAGAAAGCTGTAAAAGTTTGCTCCTTGTTGTTTAGATTGGCCCGTCGTTTAAAATTATACGAAATGTGTGCTGAATATTTGAAAATAAGCCAATTTGGTTGCATTGTTTTTCTTTTCGATTTAGAAAAAATTATAACAACCGTATTAAATGCGCTTATTTTTCTGAAACGCCATTCTGATCACAAAGCAGCTCTAATGCTTTTCAATACATTTTACTGACAGATACAAAAAATTCACGATTCTGGTATATATTTTAGGAGTATACAGAAATATTTTCAGGCATGATAAGTAAAACTACACATATTTCATTTCCATCCATTAATCATTTCACCTTATAAAAAACGTTTTGCGAAAAGCTCC
This sequence comes from Cheiracanthium punctorium, assembly GCA_038373885.1. Lineage (NCBI taxonomy): Eukaryota > Metazoa > Arthropoda > Arachnida > Araneae > Cheiracanthiidae > Cheiracanthium > Cheiracanthium punctorium. The sequence continues at coordinate 17,447 of JAWZYV010017941.1, forward strand.
GTTATTCACTGTCACATAAAGCACATTTCTAGAAAAGGAAATAAAACTTGAGTAGATAAGTAATGAAGTAGGTAAAAGCATATGACGAGAGAGAAAGGAGAGAATATTGTGGGAATGAAAAAAGTACGAGGCTTTGTTCGTATGATCAGTGTTAATGTTATTAAATAAAAGTTCTTTTGTCATTTAGAAATACTGGCGTAACAGTATACTCAGTACTCTACACAGACGTTTCACTTGATTTATTGACTTAGAAATCATGCATGGATTTAGTAATTAGCATATAATAAGTATTTAAGCGTAATATGTTTAAAAGTTTGGGTAGTGAAATCATGCGTTTACCTCAAAACAAGGATTTTACAGCTAGAAATAAACATCGGAGTAGAATTCACACTACGCATTATTTATCAAAATTGCATTGCCCACCTAAACTGCGCGTCTAAGTGCTGTCTGTAGATAATTAGCTCTCCCTGATTTACCATAACTTCTTTAAATGAGTGTAGTTCATTTAAACGATAGATCTACTTTATAAATTCGAAAGGATAAGAGACCTAAACAATTTGCCAACACACTAAACTATTTAAATGTGTTTTAAAAAAAGCCTTTTGTTTGTTTTGTTTTGTACGTAAGTAAATTCAATTGAATTTGTCATGATTTGATTTAATGCCAAAAATTTAGTCGCACAACACAAAATGTAAAAAAATTATTAAAGGGATCGGGTAAGCCCCATTTCTGTCATGTTAAAATCATCCAGTTCAAGTGCCTTTTTCTCAGAAATGGCAAACGATAATGTTATAAAATTTTGACTGCAGTTAGAACATGTTTTACTTACTTTAACACGCGAATTTGTGGTTAAAAATTTTTTTTTATGTTATCCATTTTTTAATAAAAATCACTTTTAAATTTTTATTTCTGATAGATTTTTGACTTCTAAAGAATTCTTCTCTCTTAAAGAATTTTCGTCACATCCTCAAACTACTGTGTTAAAGGATACATTTTTTCTTCAAATTGTAATCATTTGCCATTTATAGGCGTTCGCCATACAAGGACTATACACTTACTTGCACATTAAAGTGACAATTTACTTGTCACTTTAATATAAAGACAGCTACTAGGTGGACCAGCGTTGTCTCCCATGAAGGGAAGGACATAACCCCTGCCGGGAATCGAACTCAGACCTGTAATGCGGTAGAATCGTTCTTTAGCTTCTACACAACTTGGTCGGCGTATTAAAGTATCTAAAACGTCTTATTGCAACTGCTGTAAAATAGTTAAAACAATCTTTTTCCCTATCTGAGAAAATTTTACATACAGTTGATGAATTTAACATGACGGAGATAGGGCATACCCGGTTCCCGGTTAAATTTCCAAAGATTTAAGTTAAAAATTGACTTTGGAGTATGGGGGGAAAGGGAAATTCTTTTTGATACTGATTTTGTAAAGCTTACTTCTAGAATTTTGCAGAAAACAGAGCTCTCGGTAAAATAACTCACCGAAAAGATAACTGTCTTTTTGTTCGATTTTATTCAACAAATAACAAGGCTTCTTTCAGAACATACCTTCTACGCAAACAATGATCTGATAAACAAAAAAAAAAGATCCTAGCACAGTAAAACCAGTTTATCGGAGCCATTAAGATCAGCGGTCGAAATTGGATTGATTTCTATTCCTTTGTCAGAAAAATAATTTTCGATTCCCTTGTTTTTACATAGGTATTTCATGTGTTAGAGGTTTGTTTTCCTGGCGGGTGTTTCACTTCCTCGCTTTGAGCTGATTATTGTTTCATAGAAATTCCCTAACATAGTTTCAAACTTAATGATTGAAGTAACGTTATTACTACATCGTCTTAATTTGAGACCCAAAAGTTATAAATGTTCTAGTGAAATAGGTCTAACACAGGTCTGAAATTTCGCATTTCTGACACTAGCCAGGAGAAAAACATTTTCTTATTTAACTATTTTCTTGGCCAGTGCTTGGGAGGGTGGAAACCTTTCTCTTCTTGGCTTCTGTGGAACTGTGTATGCTAATGGGTGCTGGAGCACGTAAAATCTGTTCGTGGTTCCAGTGTCCTCCATGTTCAAATGATACCTCTCTGGGTGCTGATTTCAGGTGCTCGGTTTCTCATCTGGGGCCTACTACGATGGTATTAGTGATGGATAGTTCTCACTCACGGATAATCAAGTTCTTAGATCGACAATTTGGCCGCGACTCTCCATTTGATGCTAGCACGATGCGCATCGAATATGAGAATTTTTATACCTTTTACGTCAGTGTTGGAACTGGGACCGATCAACCAATCAAAACACACTGCTCTCACCCCTTTTTCTTAAACGAAGACATTGTCTTCCGAGGGGTTGGGGAACATCGATCAAAGAAAGGGTACGTTTTTGACAGGGAGCAAAACTCAAGCTTGCCACGGAAAGAGGGCCTTTTGTAAAAGTGCTCAGCACCCCATGATACGCACGATAAAAAACTAATCCATCTTCTAGCATCTGATAGTTTTCACTTGCAGCTAACATGTCGTAAATGAACACTGACATTTCCGATAGGAATTCCGACATCGGAACGATTTCGACAGCTTCATAGTAGCACACAGAGATGTTTTCTCGTACTGTGACGTCATGAGTGGAGAAGGCTTGATTTATCCGCTACGAAAAGTTTTCCAGTAACAAGTGGTTAGGACCCCAGGAATGGGTACAAAATTAGGAGACGACGAGGAAAGTCCGACTTCCTCCCACTAGGTCTCATTAAAAATGGACGCCGGTCCTATGCGTTGATTGCCATCTTACATGGAGGATCTGGCATCGCTTTGCGGTTGCCACAAGGCATAAGAAACCACAATGCAGAGTGTAGTAAATTTCGCTCTATGAATTCACTACATGTCATGTGAGAACACTTAGATTTTCTGATTAAAATCCTTTGTGACATTCGCAAAGCAACATTTTTACATCTGTGCCTGATTATCTTGTATTATCTAATATATTTTCAGATGTACATTAGACATTTATTCTAAAAACAATTAGGAAAACAAACTATAATTGCTTATTCAGTCTTAATATAGTTGTCATTATTTACATGAAGCTGTTGAATTCAGTGTCAAATTATTACCATAGTGTATTGAATAACCATTTAAAATATTTTCTTAAAGAATATTCCGGTATTTTTAATAAGTCTAAGCTCTTAATTTCTTCGGCGCTTGTCATCGATGTAAAACTTCAATTAAGCCTATTTTTTAAAAATGTATCATCAAGGTTATTTTCAAACACTCAGTACTTAACCACTATCTGTATCTCTTTTAAAATTCTCTTTAAAACACAAACACGCATTAAATTGACCATTAGGAACTAAAATGTGAGTCTAAATCCCATGACAAGGAAAAATATGTTTAAAAATAAAAATATAGAAATCTAAACAGCTCTTTTAACAATTTGTGTTCTTGAAAAATAAATTTCGAACAAAGTTGCCTTATCTCTTTTCCTGAATCGTTTTACTCAGTGCCTGCTTGATTCATTTTCTTTTAAATACATTGGGACTTCTAAATTTGAAATAAAGCGCTGTTAATGGAATATTCACTTTATCTAGATTCGTCTAAAAGCTCCAAGTCAAGATGACATCGCATTTAAATGTTTCATCCGAATCCCTTTGTCACAAGAAATTGTTAAATAATTTTTTAACACAATGGATATACAATGTAATATGTTTTATGCGTAAAGAATTTAAAGTATTTTACTGCATTTTTTTTCAAATGGCGTACCGTAACAATGCCTTGGAGGCATTGGCCGCTACTAAGGCCGGAGTTGTTGGTCACTTTATTATGGAGGCACCTAGCAGGTGGACCAACGTTAGGGACGAAAGGGACGGACACAGTGACATCCACGCCCAGTCGGGGATCGAACCTCGACCGCCGGGAGTTGAACCCGAAACCGTAATACGATGCTTTACCCACCATACAATCTTATCGACTTACTTCAAATCCTAACTAATATTATAAATGCGAAAGTGAGTTTGTTTGTTTGTTTATTTATGACGCTTTCACGCCTAAACCGCTGAATCGATTAGGATGCATTTTGGTTTAGATATAGAGGGGACTCTGGAGTTGGTTATAGGCTAATTAGAATTTTAGATTTTTAATTACTTTTTTAATTATTAATTAAAAACCGTTTTTACATTGCCATGGTTGGTGAGTTTCGCCTGTATCAAATGATTCATGTTTTGAGCTAAAAGAATGCTATTACTTCAATAAATAAGCGCACGTGCATCTGAAAAACATTAAATACCTCGGAAATTAAGCCAGTTTTCTGCCAAATCTATCTATCTGTAATAATAAAAATGAATGTTCTCCAGACAAATCTACAGAAAGCAGAGCTTTGAAAATTTGAGCATGATTGAGCCCATAACTTCGGTAAAGTGCACCTGAGGCTCAAAATTTTGAAATTTTAACTACTTTTCAAACTATTAATTAAAAGCCGTTTTATCGCCCGCACAAAATGATTTATGCTTTTGAAATAAAGCAGAAATTCTATTTGCAAAATCACATGCATTTGAAAAACATGGAAATTATGTTGATTTTACGCCAAATTAAAAATCATAAGTAAAGAAAATGGTACTTACGTATTATCCCGGCGGTCCGCCAAGACAAGCGATTTTTTGCCGAAATAAATGCCCGGCACATGAAATTATTAATGGTTTTGAATACGATTGGCAACAGTTTGGCAACCCATTTGACGATAAAACAGTTTGGCGGGAATGACCGCTGGGATAATACGTAAGTACCAAGAAAAATCCAGATGTGTTTCTTAAAGTTCATAAATTTCCAAATCCTACCAATAATATAAATGTGTACGTTTGTGTGTTTGGATGTTTTTGACTGAATCACACAAAAATGGTTGAACGGATTTGAAAAAATTTGTAATGAAAATAGCTTATGCCCTGGATTAACATACAGGCAGCCTTTCAAGCATATAGCATAAATAATTCTTTTACAAAGACACTCAAAATAATTCTAATGCATTGCGCTCTATGGAAATTTTGTAGCTACTAAACCGATTCTAAAACTTTTTTCACTGATTAAAAGTTACATTATTCCTGAGTATCATTGTTTGTTTTTGGATTAAGACCGATTGACTGCACTAGGGTCCTAGGCCTATATGGAAATTTCCTCTGTGGGGGATTTTCTAAGGGATCCTAGCCCGTATTTATGCGAGGTTTTTTAGAAAACCACGGAAAACTGGGAGCGGCTAGGTCGACAGGCGCGACCAGGGTTTGAATCTGGCACCTCCCCCCTTGCAGTTTTGAGAGCAGAACTTCTTAGACACTGGTGGCATCCTAAGTGTTATAGGCTACCTTTAATGCATATATCACAGATAGTTCTTTTACAGGGATGCTAATAAGAATTACATTACGCTCTATGTGCATCTCTGTAAGTACTGAATCGATTCCTAAACTTTTTTTACTGATAGTAAGTACACTATTCTTGAGTATTATAGGCTAAAATTCATGCATGTAGCATAAATAGTTCCTTTACAGGAACACTCAAAATAATTCTAATACATTACGCTCTCTGGGTACCTCTGTAACTAAAGAACCGATTCTCAAACTTTTTCACTAATAGAAAGCTGCTCTATTCCTGATTAACATAGACTAAAATTCATGCATATAGCATAAAAATTTCTTTTACAAAACAGTTCGCAAATACTGTCATAACTGTCTCTATTCGCCAAATGCCTGAAAAAAATCTAAATTTAGTAACTCTGTGCATATTCTCTTATTTTAAAGGAAGTATACTAACATGCATTATACTTCATTTGAAACAAGTAAAAAGCAAATAATATTTAAATGCAGTTCCTTTTGTCGCAACAATATTTGAATCGGTGAGTGCAGAAACCACCTCAGTCACAAAAAGGAAATTTTTTTCAGGAGAGAGAAAAAACTTCACAAAACTTCATAAATTAGGTAATATTTGCATGACAGAAACATAAATGCATGTTATGACAGAGGAAAAAAATAGGTTTAAATATTTGAAAATTTGTAGGAGTTATGAAGTTTTTTCTCTCTCCTGAAAATAATTTCCTTTTTGTGACTGAGGTGGTTTCTGCACTCACCGATTCATTTTTTATTCACACATGCTACATTTCTGTCGGGACCTGGTCTAAAGCCGACGTTAGCAGCTAGTATATATGTATAATGAATCTATGTAGATATGGATAGTTTATATGGATTGGAGGTAGGATTAGATTTGAATGAACTCTCTTCAAATTCAGGTAGCTGATGCTGAAATTTAAGTTGAAAGAAATTTACCTTATTTAATAGTTAATTTAATTATTTATAAAGAGATTTTACAATTTTCGGACTGTCAAATTTTTACTAAATACAATGTACAGTGCCTGGGAATCTTAATATCTATGAGTATAAATATGTATGTATGCAGATACTATCCCGAGCAAAAATTTTTGTTTTAATTAACATGCAGACAGGAGTAAAACACCGTTTTACTTCGATAAATCAGTACTGAAGTATTATAACGTCCTCTATTTCGCCAGTATATATACATATATTTTTTTACTCTGTGTGATTTAACGACGTAAACAAAAACGAGTATGCAAGTTGTCTGTTGCCTGTGTTACTATCTCATTATATTAGAAAGCCATTTACTTCTTTAATGCATCATCATTTTTACTCGGGCCGGTATAACAGTTTCAACCGCTAATATAATTAACCTCCATTTTGCGCGGTCGATGGTATAGTACGTTATTTATCAACATATCTTTTCTATTACTTTGTGCAGATAGTTCGTCAATTTTGTTTTAAAGGGGGGGGGGGCTTATGTGGCATTCAAGAAGTTACGGACCGTGATGGAAAAATGTGCTGGGGCTAAACAGTGCATAAACCACAAGTCTCTCTGGATGGAGAGCCAAACAGTCTGCAATAAACTGGGAAGCACTATTCCAAGAAGATATGGTATGTTGCACCGGTCAACCATTCTGGCAAGATGTAAGGACCTACCAGGTAGTCACCAAGGATACCTGTCCAGACGTTCACGGAAAATTTCTGCTGGTGTTTACGAGGGGTAGTGCAGTGGGATTGCTGTCAGACCAAACGTGTTGATTGCGCATGTTGAACATGCCTTCTCTGCTAAAGCCTCCTCACAAAATAATACAAATGCAGGAAATCGTGAATTGTTATTCTTCATCCCCATCATCCCCTGCACAAAGTTTGCCCGGCAGGAATAATCGTCTGTGAGCAAATATTGGGCTTTTGCGTGTATTAGGGTTGCATGCGTTCCTCGTTTAAAATGTGCCACACCACTGGCTGAGAAATTCCCATTTCGTATGCCACCGTTTGCGTGCTTGTGGAAGGAGTTACTTCAAATCTAGTCAAAACTCACTCTTCCATTTCTGGCGTTCGTGTATATCGCGAACGTCCTTTATTGCTGTTTGAGATTGCAAACGAACCGATTTCTTGCAGTCGTCGATCAACACTGGAAAAGGTAGGATGACAGCACTTTTCGTACAATCTTCGTGTTCGCGTCTATTCCCTTTTGCTTCACCGTATGTGAGGCGCATATCTGCCAATTCCTCGTAGGTGTACTCCGTTATAGCATTCACGAAATGTTTCGGACGATCTCATCAAGATAATACTTGAAGCGATGATGTTGTGCCATTTTTAAAGGACAAAGTTTGCTCTGATTGGCTGTCTCCGATACTAACTAAAAGCAAAATGCTGTTTTTTCTCTAGAAATTTGCATAATGTAAATTCTTGATAATTTTAGGAGATACGCTACGTAGACAGGTGAAAAATGACGTCAGAGGCGATGACTTGCTGGAGCGATGATCTGTGCAAAGCTGACACACAGTTTATGTTGTCTTGTACGTGAAGAAGCACTCTATAATTTTACAAGACGCGCCATAGTTTGATTATTTCAATTTATGGTCGAAAATCATCCTTTTGCAAGCTACAAGGTTCAGTTGAAATGCTTCTGTTATGAAGTGAAAGTAATTAGTCATTATTATGGTACAGCTTCGATATATATTCGTATTCCTCTCATCGCAATTCCATGCTCTACTAAAAAAATGTGCAATCTCTTTGCAAATGTGTTTATCGAAGCTTTTCGCATTCGAAAGATTTCGTTTTGCTGGCAACAGCTCCCCCCTACCTTATATCAATCCTTCATGAAATATTTCGTTAATGAAAAAAGTTAACCTTTGCAATCTCGAAAAACAATTTCAACGTGTCAGAAGTCTATTTTTTTTTTTTTTTTTTTTTTTTTTTTTGCCTGATAGCCGTGACATCAAAATGACGACTAAAATACTTACGAAACCGAATTTTGTCACCCAAATGCTTAAATTATATACTCGTGGGTTTTAAAAATGTTGAAAATAGCTGAAAATCGCTAAAAATTCGGAAACGGGTGGATTTCAGGATTTTTAAAGTAGAGAAAAGTTTTCGCTGTATTTTTTGACATATTTCTGAAAACTTTCAATTCAATCAGTCAAAAAGTGTAGATTTACATGCGACACGGGCATTTTTAGTTATAAGATTGCAACTTATTGCTGAGTAACGTATGTTATACAAACTGTATCTTCTTCGAAACTGATAATTGAATGCTACCAAATTTTGGCAATTTTTGCAAATACTTGTTTTCTAAATCTTTAGACTTAAAAAAAATATTTTTGAATTTCACTGTAGAAAATAATTCAGCTGCGTAAATTCTAATCTTATTGGTTTAGTTAGAATGTTAAATGCCTAATAGTCGACATTTAAATCTTTAGCAAACTGAAAATTATCAATATACCTTGCTAAAATGAGACATAAATAAAGTAAATTAAATTAAATGAATAAATTTCCCGAATGTTGCTCTTTGCAAGGCAAATGCTTCTATTAAGCCCAGAGAATTTCTTATTCATACTTAATTATCAGTCTTTGTGAGTAAACATCCAGTGTTAGATATTTTATTTTTCCTTCAACTTTAAAAATTTATCTTGAAACTGCGAATCGAGATTTATTTTTTAAGGATTATAATATGAATACCATTTTATTTTGAGAACAAAGGAATGAGTATTTTTTTCTAAATCAATACTCTAAAGACATTTGTTTTAAAAAGTAAATATTTAAGAATGATTTCGCATAATCATTTACACTGCATTTTTCTACATTCAAGAAAGCTTGATTTATTTAAGTGTATTCAGAATGTGGCAGTAAAATAAATCTTTATTAACAATTTATTTTAAGAAAGCTAATGTACTGAAATTGAAATGACATTATATTTTTATTTTCTAAAAGCCTTTGGATAACAAAATATGCATTATGTACTGCATTGAATGTTTTATAGTTATTTTTTCCTTGATGTGTTTTCTGTTATTTAATTTCTACTGAAAAAAAAAATTTCACGGGCAGTATACGTTAAAGTAAATTCTATTCTACTGCCTTACTTACCCAATCTTACACTGTTTCTGAATCTAAACAGTTTTATTGGAAAACTGCTTAAAATAAATAAAGGATATTTCCTAGGATTAAAAAAAACCATCTACCTATATCTACGTACTCACCTAAAATTCTACCATTAGCCTTATGAAAAACAATGGCTGGACACACCTTTAAAAGGGTACGTAGTGAAAGACGAAAACCCTTTAAAGTACTAGAATAGAGTCAGTGTTGCTTTATCGTGAATGTTGGGCATGCCGGTAGCACAAAATGAAGACTAGTAAAAAATATCTTTTTACCTTGCTTTTATTTAGAATGGTGATCGTGATACTTATTTACAATATGATGCATGATGCAAAACATAAACTTCGGCTAGGAGCCACCGGCTCGCACTTGACAACTAGATCCTCACAGTATATATATATATATATATATATATATATATATATATATATATATATATATATATATATATATATATATATAACATATTGAGCCAGGACTTGCGCTTGACTTGACCGGAAAAACGGCTGGGATAAGTACCGCTTCTCTCACTCATCATCACATCTATCTCCGTCTAGGCAGTAGAGGAACACCAAGTCATCTTTCGCACTAAGGCATCTGGGGAAAATTTCCAAACAGCCAACACCCCTGCTTCAGCTTCAGAGGCTACCAGCTGGAAGAGAACTAGTATTACTTATACTTGACAGCTACTTCGTAAAAGGGCACGGCAAGTGCGGAGCTATTACGCGGCGTTAAAAGCAAAAATAGGCTTGAATCGAGCTGGGACGTAGCTCCGCTAAGGGACAAAAAATGTAACCACTGAAAGACAGCGCCGGTTAAATGAGAGCAAAATATTTTAAGTTAGAAAATTTACATCTTTGCTTTCATAGGAAATATAAAATGGAGGTTTACAAAATTTACACCTCCCTTTTAGATTGCAGTACACATGTCATGGGAAAAGATAAGCTTTAAGGATGTCTTTCCTAAAAATTAGGCTATCTCATTTGAATATCTTCATTATTTTTCCCGCTATCTAAAATGTCTGATTATTGGCAAACGTCTCCATTTTTAGAAATGTAAATATTGTGAGATTGTATGGAAACAATTATGCCTGTAATTATTCTTAAAACACTCTGTCCCACTTATCTCACCTTACCCTAATTGCTTAGAAATTTTCTTCATTAGAAATAAAAGCAGTTATCGTAACAATTTCTCGATATGTATATATATATATATATATATATATTTAAATTCAATGTCTACTTTTTTATGGAGGACATTTTGTGCCAATATCGAATGACACATACACATTGAAACGATTGATTTTGATATTGGCATAAGCTTTTAAACATGAAGAGGCCTAAGCAGGCATATTTTTCAGTTCTTCCAACTTTCTATGAAATATTTAAAAGTAAGTGGCATCCCATTTATATGGCACTCAATCTTTCTTTCTGAGGTAAAATACACCTTGAATATTTTGTAAACAAATTTCATATGCATCTTTTCAATAATTTCAGCGATAAATTCAAATTTCTAAATAAAAAGTTTAACCATTTATTCATTAAAAATAGAGACCTCCTAATAGAATTATACTGTGAAAATAGAAAACGGTTTTATGTTTCGATCTTCTTTATCTTGTGCATGAAATTGAAAATTAATATCTAATAGAATCTTTTTGTATTGCGGAATTTCCACATTTTCAATGTATCACTGTATGTCGGAAAGTGTCCAATTTCAATGTATGTCGGAATTCACTTTAAGTTTGGTGAATCAAGATTCCCATACAGTAATGTTGGCAGAGATATTGCGGCGATGTTTCATTGCGGTACATTCTCCACATCACAAACCCGATGTAAATTCACGCATTCAGTGATGTCCCTGCGTGTGACACATGAACGTCGCAGTGTAATAGATATCTAGTGAAAATGTGAAATTGCTCATGTTTTTGGACTTCTTTTACAACTGATAGGGGGGGGGGGAGGGCAGTTGTACTGCTGAAATGATCATCTTGTTGATAAGTACCATTTACGTGTATTATTATACAAAGTTTTTTATTGACTTTATATCTTGAAGCCAATTTTTGTTGAGCATTCTTGCAAGCAGGAAATAAGCCTAAATACTAGGCTTTGTTTATGAAATGACTAATTTGAGTTAATCTGTTTTTGTTTTTTTTTTTCGCAACAAAGCGAATTCTTAAAACTTTCATTTGAGCTTAAATCTATTCTCTGTTCATGAAATGACTAATTTCAGTTAAGATGTTTTGTGATAAATCAAAATTTTAAAAATTTCATGATTAGCTTAAATACTAAGCTTTATTAATGAAATGACTAAAGTGGTCATGACCAAGGACGTTGGACCCCCCCCCCCCCCGAAATTTTGATTTTTGTTACTGAAATGCTAATGATATAATCTTTTTGTGAAAAATTCTATCTTTTTTTACCGTTTGGACTCTCTCCGAAATGTTTGCCCCCCCCTTCCGAAATGTTTTTCTGGATACGTACATGGTCACCGCTTATTGCTCATCGGGACGAATTGTGATTAATCGGAATAACCGAAATGCAAAATAATCAGTGGAACCAAAGTGAAAGTAAAACGTTAAAAAAATCAGTAAATTAAATCAAAATATGTGAATTTAGTCAATAATTTAAGGTATGCACTAAATTATTTAAGAATGAAGAAGTGAAAAAGTACGTCTGTACGTTATTAAAAAAAAGAAAAGAAATGATTATTTTGTTTCGTTCATACCAATTTTCACCGGAATAAGCGGCTAACCGGATAAAGCACCGACCGAAATAAGCGGCAATTATTATCATTTAATTTTTTTCGCGATAAAAAAAAATATGACTTTCATTATGAGCTTAAATACTGGGCTTAGTTTATGATATGATTAATTTGAGTTAATCTGTTTTGTCATGATGTAAAATCTTAAAATTTTCACTTAGGGAAAAAACAGCAAATGAGCTTAGATAATACGCTATATTTATAAAATGACTAGTTTGAATTACTAAGCTATTCGCTCTAAAGCAAAATCTTAAAATTTTCACTTTGGGGGGGGGGGGGGAAGAAAAAAAATGATCTGAAAAAGAGTCAAACCTCGTTAGTACATTACTCTTGGGGATACTTAAAAATGACTTACTAAGCAGAGTTTTTATTAAATGCAAAACGAAATTCTAAATGTTTATATTGTTGCGAAATAATAACTTAATTTGCTTATTGCATGCGCCGCCGTGAAACTAGTTTTGCAGGCATAATAGCGGTCCTCTGATAGCTAACCCTATAGTCTTGGCGACTTGGCGACGTATTTCGCGACAAATGGCGGCTTCTAGAAAATTCATGTCTCGAGACCGTATTTCAATTTGAAGATTGTTCCAGAAATTTCTCGGCAATTCTGGTGACATCATCATCTCTATAAAAGCGCTAGGATCTCTCTCCGGGGAGTTCAGTTGAGTGATAGACTTTGAAGCGCACGTTTGATTCT
>JAWZYV010017942.1:0-28945 GCA_038373885.1 Cheiracanthium punctorium
TCAATATTTTACTTAACTTTTCCTTTTCGAAAATTCTGCAATTCCTTGCTGTATTGTTGTCCAAAAATCGTGAAACGAGATTTATTTTCATTAGTTTTGTACTTACGTGATAGGAAACTTACTTACTTATTTTGATACAAATCACTAAATATAATTTTTGTAGCAGAATAAACCATATTTCTATTTCAGTCGGCTAATGATGTGAGTATAATAAGAAAATTTAGACTGTTAAATTCCCATGGCGAAATACTTGATTTATATTATCGTTAAAGATTCACGTAGGTAAAAAATATACCCGGCAAATGTTTTCTGTAAAATCACATAACTGCAGCAGTTCCTGATGTGTTTTCTTCATGATAAACGTTACACATTCAAGCCTCTTATGCTTTTTTCTTCAGCTATCGCACATCACAATGCAGTAAGCAGAATTCAAGCACTTTTGCTGTATTTAGTGTGCCATTTCATAACCACGTGATACTGATAAGCCGCTGATATTGGTCAACGGCCATGGCCATAACATGCTGAAAATAACGGTTCTCATTACATTACCATCTCAAGCACCGTCGTGAGCGGCAAGTTATTTGGGAGCTGAAACGGGAAGATGCTGAAAGACAGCAGATTTTCATTCGATTTCTTTTCTTTTTAACGCTTCAATGTTTCTTTGTAGTGATAAAATAAAAAAGATGGGATTTCATTGAAACAGTATCATGATGATTGATGCTTTATGTTTTTCAAATTTTGATGGTAGAAGCAAATTTTTGCTTAGCGTTATCTAAAAAATATTGTTTGAGCAATAAAGCAACACCCGGACATAAATTTGCAAGTTTTACGATTTCGAAAAAGAAAAAAAAAACATAGGGTAAGGTAGCATAAAATGGGTAATGGGGAAAATTGGTAGGTACTTTCTTTTTATCAAAAATAAAAATAAATCATTTTTTTTAAATTTTTTAGCCAATATTTTCAGGCTTTGTGAAGATTTATGCATTAACAAAGATTTTTAATTGCATATGGAAGTGTAATATTCGCTTTTAATTGTTAATCCAATCGATTTCCATTTCTTGCGTGTAAAAATCTTTCAAGATATTTATACATTCTTTTAAAATAATAATAAATATAGTGTACAGTTTAGGGGCGATATGGTAAATAAGAGAAAATTTAACTATTGATTGTAGAATAATACAAACCGTAGTTATATTAACTTGGATTAATTCATATCCCTCTCAACTAGTATAGTGCTTTTTATTTTATCACACAATTTCTTAGTAATAACATCATTAAGAATTTCCGTTTGCAGGAAGGTTTGAAAACACTCTGCTAATTAATAAGTGCACTGAGGGCCGTATTTTGGAATTTTAAAAAATTGGTTGACTATTTGAGCCTTTTAAAAGTTATCCAACGTAGTAAACAATAAACCAACTCGTAGTAAAAAATAAAGCGTACTTATTATCAGTACATTTTTTTTTCAGACGGAGTACTGCCCCATCTGAATATTTTGTACTACTGGTTATTAGGGTAATTTCAGTATTTATGCCGCATATTTTTTTTGAATTTGTGTAAAAAATCCCAGGCAGCACATATAGTAAACTAAATGAGTCTGTGCTATTTATAGTAGAATACAGACATGTATACTGCGACAAAAAAAATATAAAAATGTAATTAATATTTTTTAATAATTTATTCTAAAGCATTGCATTGCCAGTTGAGACGCCACTCTTCAGGGTGAGGTGCTGCTCTTGTGCGGGAGTTATGACACACCTGTCATAAGAATAGAATGAAATAATAAATAAAAAAAATACGAAAAATATTCATATCTTTACTATAATTACCTATTTAATAGCAAAAAGATACTAAATTAGTATAAAGAGGCATTACTAGCATGTTTAAATCAATATTAGTCTACCTACTTAGTTCAATACTAAAATTAAATCCTTACATTTTTTAATTGAATTTTAATTCTTGTTCCATCAACAGCGTAACATCAATGTATTTGAGGGGGGCGAGTAAAATAGTGTTACATTGTTTTATTTGTTTTAACAGTGCCTTACCACTAGCGTTGCTGTTCATGCTATTGACATGACCGTTAAGGCAGGTCCCTACTACAGGCACTGAACTCACGTTTATGTATTTTTCAGCCGTTGGACACCCAGTTCCTTGTGGTTGCAAACAATGTACCTTGTTCCTGGCACTCGGTACATTGCCAGTAAGACCAATACCACCCCATAATCTTGCCAGCAGTAGCGTGTTTGCTGGGGGTCCTATTTAGTCAGTATACCGACTTTAGTCTAGCTAGGACGAAAGATCAAGACGCCTATTGCAAACACAGACGGATAGGCACCAATGTTTTTCTATTGATATGTACAGATAAGCGTATTTAAGTGATTTTTTCTATACCGGGAAATCTCGATCTATCATTCCCGCATTCATCGTTTTCCCGTATTGATCGTTTTACTTCGATGGTCCCTACATAAATTGTATTTGAATAACGTTAAAGAAACCTGCATGTATCGTTCGACAAAAAGTGACTTTCCCGCGTTCATCGTTGTAAAATTTTTCTCCTAACCAAAATGAAATTGACGTTTAGTGGCTCCATATGGCATACAAACTGTAACTGCATCTTGCTATGATTTCTTGGTTTATTGATGATCAGATGAATCCTGGTTGCGTGTGTAAGAAGAAGTATATAGCCTGAAATTTTATAATCATATTTTTAATAATCAAGACGGTGAGGCATACGATACTAAAGATGGACGAAACATGTGATGATGCAAAAAATAAAAATAATGGCGAAGCAGATGATAATGTTCATGCCGTTCAGGGTGGGCCTACACTGGTACGAAGCTTGTCTAAAGCAATAACGGTATTTGAAACTGTATGAACTTTTTTATACAAGCAAAAATCACATAAAAGGTCCAGAAAATATTGTAAATCTTGAAAATTTACTCTTTAATTTAAATTGATGAAAAATCCTACACAAAATTACTGATTTTTTAAGTATCACTTAATTTTCATCTTCGATTGATTTGTTTTGACAATTTTGTAACAAATTAGTGATTGTTGGTATACAGTCATTGCATGTATGCATAAAGATTACTTTCTTCGTATTTTGACTTGAACCCGTATTTGTCTTTTTCCTGCATTCATCGTTGTTTTTTTCTACGCGCCCCATGAAAAACGATGGCTCGAGGTTCTACGGTATTATTGAATAATAAAGATATTTTAACAGCCTTAATGCTTTGTTCTTGACTTCGAAACTTTCTAACCATTTTGTTTTATGAAAAAACAAAGTATATGCTCGAAACGAATTCTCTATGATCATTAATATTTTAACTTTCTGCAGTAATAAATATGTGTTTGAAAAATAAAATTGTTTAATGCATTTCATAGAAACTTCAAACGCAGCTTTGAGTTAACATAAGTTCATTGTATAAAATGACTTGTTTTTCAGAGCTTTTTAACGGACTTCAAAGAAGATGATTATCCATTCACCTCGAATTAATTGAAATCTTTCAAATGTAGATTAGATATGCTGACTTAATAGATATCTCTAAAATAGATTTATGTACCTGGAGTAATTTGGAATGATTTTCATTTCAAGAATATATTGTAAAAGTAGTTTCACTTACTTTTATGAAGATTTTATAGATGTCTAAGATTTCACCTGCAGCTTTATGTTTTAAATAATAATGCATTAAGTATTTTGTAAATTAAAACAGTTTGTTCAATACATAAATTATTAATAACGTTTGATCAAAAGTCTAATTCCAAATTCGAAAGTACGAACTTAAATAATAAGATGTGAGCAAATATTTTCAATATGTCTGTAAATAATACATTATCAGAAAGTTCTTGTATTTTAAAAAGTACTATAGTGCCGGCAAAATAAAAGTTGACTTCTAATTTGGCATAACAATGTTGACACTAAAATTGCGTTCCAAAAATCCTATTGCATGTTTTCATAGGGAAATACAAGGATGGATGACGAACATAAGATTTTTGGCGTGCACAGGGTTGCCACCCGCAAGGAAACTTTGAAAAAGCTGGAATAATCAAGAAATTTTATTCTTTCAGATATAGTCAGGGAAAAAAAAATTACGCTAAAATCCATGAAAATCATTTGTCATATATCTGGAATGATCTAAATATGACTTAAAATAAGGTTATAAAAGTGCAGAGACATACTTTTTGTGGAAGGTTAATATATTGCTTTAGCTCAGAGTTTCCCAGCCGTTTTACTACTTAAATCCCCTTAAAAGATTTTTTTCAATACCCCCCTAATTTTTTTATACCTACAAAAAGCACCATGCATGAAGTTGAAGGATAGTTCAATTATTAAAAAAAATACAATTTAATGAACCACTTTTAGTTTTGTATAATTAATATACGTAATTGTAACTTATACTGCGTGACCAATAAAGTCCGTTGTCACCGCAGATAATTTCTAAATGATAAGAGCTATAGTCATAAAAGCAAGGTCAAAGTATAATATTGCCATGTGCTACGAAAAATAAACCGCTTACAGCGCCACCTGGTTGGTTAAAATCGGAGTTAGCGTTCTTATCTTAAAAACGGTTCGAGATAGAAAGATATAAAAGTGAATTACGAGATAGAGAAAAGTGAATCACAAAGTTGTTCAGCATCACAGATTTATAAATAAAAGACATCTTGATAACATTAATGTTAAAAATTGAAGCTCTAAAATGCAAGGCTTAAAGACGTATTACGTATATTTTGCTAGCGTGTCACTAGTCATAATGTACACTTTCCAGTAGAAATTGCACACCAGCCTCGGCTTTATATACGTGAATTATATCGCAAGTGAAAATCTGTATTCCATTTATAAATAGTACAATGGCTATTATTATCTATCAATTATATCCCGTAAAAATTAAGTAAAAAATTTTAAAACAGAAAAATTTATCATCGACTCCCGATAGACTCCTCAAATACTAGAGACCCCTTTAAAATCTTCATGTGAATCACTTTGGTAATATTTTGCTTTTTCCTTGACCCCTGGTGACCCAAAAAACTTCCCAATATGTCGAACTAATTGCATGATTGTTATCAATACACGGATTTCCATGAAAACATGCAATATTTTATCTGGCGTATAATTCAACTGTCTACATTATTATTGCCAAATTAAGCCTATAGTGTATATTGTAACTAATTCACTACACTCTCATTTTTCCGTAATAAAAAGATAATTTTGAGGCTTTTATTTAAAATGTGCATTTAAAATAAATCTAAGACCGTTATGGAAATAATTTTTAGTTTTGAAAAATGTATGGCAACATTGTTTTTTGAGCAAACAAGCATGTATTTATATAGCGTGTGAATCTAGTTTGGTGAACACATTTTTGCCCGAATTTTTGTTGCTTCTATTTTTTATTGCTAACTGAAAATAAATACGAAACTATTAAAAAATAATATTATTAGGACAGAATGAAGTAGAATTAGGCTGTATTACTTTCTTTTGTTTAATGAGAGCTATGGGTGGACATTCTAATTTTTCAAATTTGAACACTTTCAAGATTTTCCTGGGAAACTAAATGCTTAAATTTTCGAAAAATATTTTTTCTGGCATTAGTAAGTCTAAATGAATTTACAATTTTACTTTCAATCCATTAAAAGTCAGCTTTTTTTTTTTTTTTTGCCGGCACTCTATTAAATCATCATGCCTGAATTGCCTGAAAAAAATGGGGGGGGGGGCAATTAAACATTCTTTCAGTGCACAAGACATATACAGACTGGAAACTGTTAAAAATGGATATTTTATTTATTTTTCTTTTTATAGGGATACACTGTGAGCTTAAAAAGTTTTGTAACAGTGCATTCTTATTTTAATAGTAGTCTCACAGTATAAAATAACTTTAGATGCTCCAACGCAGTTTGCATTTAAAATTTAGACACGAACTCAGATTTTTTTTTTTATGAAAATATTAGCAAAATTTTCAATAGCCTTTGTGCATTTCTATTTGTAGGTTTCTACATTTAATGTGAGGGGATATACTTTCGGTACTCAGCAATTAAATTTCGGTTCGTTCATGAAAAACGTTCACAAATCACAACTTATGCTTCGCTTACAAGTTACAAAATCGAACACTATGAACGCGTGTTTGGTAATCCCCTCATCTACAGAGATATATATCCTTCTTCATAATGGCTGGATCATTTAAACATACCGGTCCATCTTTGAATACTGAAATTAGTATGATTGCAGGTGGATTTTACACTACCTATCAAATTCGTTCTTGGAAGATTAATTTACTCCAAAGTGGTGTATGTTCGCTTATTCCATTCGAGGTCCTTGGTATCCATCATATCACTAATAATTGAACTGAGGTTAGTATGAAACATGATATATAGCATTATGTGCATTAGGCAATTTACGATATGATCTGTTAATGAATAGATATTGATGGAATGTGCTATTATGATACAGAGAATGATTATAATGCATGCTCCATGCAATGCCATATGTATTAAAACGTTTTACGTTGAAAGTATGGTTTTGTTAAAATTTCATCATAATCTGATGCATTTCAAACAATGATCAAATGTTTATTATATGCATGATTACATTCGGTATTTTACTAGGTTTCTAAATCAAAGTATCATTGTGTGTGTTATTGCGACATCATTTGTGTGTTTGCAACTCATGTATAAATCTGATACTATCCGAACAAAGTGATAAAATTTCGTTACACCCTAAGGTAGACTATGTAGATTATCTACATAGTCTACGGGGGTCGAAACCCACTCCCCCCATGAGAAATTTTTGCAATACAAAATGTATATTCTTCAATCCCTTACCACGCACACGTATGCATTTACGTGAGTTGCAGTAGTCGTTGCAAAAATCGAGTTTGTTAATTTCTGTGAATCGTGTACTGAAGATTATTCGTCAAATTCCCAGAACTAATAAAATTTGTGTTTCGGACTACCAGTCGGACTGTTTACTAGAAGTGTCCAAGCGGAGTTTTCTGCAAGGGTATACATAGGTTGCATATGTATACATAGGCCTTGCATATGTATACATATGCAAGGTTGTTGTAATTAAACTCCCCTTATGAACAACATACTGTTTCTGAAACGGGTGAGCAGATTGCCACCAGCTTTGGTATATGGACTGCACAAGCAGGGCCGTGGTGCTATGGACGGCTCAGCCCTCCTGGGAAAATCCAAGCCCTCCCCCCTAAAGCAAAAGCAACAAGCTCCAAGAAAGAGATTTTTTTCGAGGGAGGATATGAGGTTTAAATTTTACATTTTATGTCCTTGAGTGGACATTTCCAGCTCTCAAAAAGGGAATTTTACTTATCTGTGCAAATTGCAAGCTCTTGAAACATCGTAAATTTTTTTTTGGTGATTTTATTGCACCCATGAACACGATGCAGGGAAAACCAATGTCTGAGAAAGAGGGTGAATGGGCGATCCATTTTCAAGTTTCAGTATGTCCGTGAATTTCATGCTAACCGATTTCTTTGCAAATCTGGCCTGGTACATAGTATATATCCTTAAAATCAGTGATCGCCCACACCCCGACACAAGGTAAACTGCAATCCATAGAAACGAGAGTGAAAAAAAAAAGTTTGGCCGTCTCTAAATTTTTTTGCTAGTTTTTTGCAAATTTTTTTGCCAGTTCTAAGGCCACTTCACAAAGACCTTTGTTAGAAATTTTCTTTTTGGCGCCCCTTCCCTTTCTCAGAATTTTGGCTATCAGGGCAAAACTCCACGAGAGTTATCTGCCTAAAGGCCGAGAGAAACATTCGGCAGAGGAGTTTTTAGGGGGTTCTAACGCAATTTCACTTCTAATCTGAAGAAAACCACCCAAAACTCTAAATCAGCAGCTGCGTGAGAGGCCTGATTTTAATTTGATTTTTAGGATTACGGGCGAGTATCTACACGAGGGATCCAGGTCGACGGGGGGGGGGGGTTGTCCAACGTGAAGGTCTTTTTAAGGTGACATAAACCATATTTAAGAGAAATTTCGGAGAATTTCACAAGGCTCAAATGAATGCCACATCCCCCAATAACTGCGTGCCGGGCACCAGACCAGCAAGACTGTATCGGACCCTTGACATAGATATGAAAACGATTATTGATTGTACATTATTTCCAGTGAAATTGAAACAAATATCCGTTTCGGGTGCTATAGTCTAAAGTATAAAAATGTGTATTGGATTTTCCTAATTTCACATTATTAATAAAATACCTAATTTTTTAAGGTATATTATTAACTACCTGCTACACCACTAGACGGATACTACATTGGCTGCTTTTTTATTTAATGCTTTCCACAATGATTTTAATTATAAGGCTATAACAGATAGTCCAGTCTTATGTATAAAGATAAACATGAAATACTGTTAAAAAAGAAATAATTCTAATAACATTGGCATAAGTTCTGAGAGTAATAAAAATTTATTCAATTTGTCAATTCTGAGATTGTAAAAAGTGTAATTTACTTAGTTTCTTAATAAAATGTATATTTTTGAAGGCAGATTCTTTATAAATGTATGTAATATTCAGTAAATATATGTTTAATAACATTGTTTTTGTTAAATTAAACACTTCTGAAACGAAAAACAGAATGAATTACTCTAACTAAGCGGAAGCCACGCCCCTTACAAAACAGTATCGTATGCAACAGTTTAAAGTACAGCTTTAAAATTAAATATAATTCATACATACATTTTTCTTATACTCAGACTGTTCATTTAGTAAATATAATTTGTTTTATAGAAATATGTTAGTTGTTCTTAACTAGTGCAAAAACTTGAGTCTTCAGACCTACCCAAAAGACACTGCTCAAGTCACACATTGTACAGTTTGTCCAAGTGAAATTATCTTTTTCTTTGTAAATTACTACTGCCAAAAATTTTTACATTACTTTAGATAAACATTTTCCTTTATTGTACATTTTGCCTAGATCATTAAAGCATTTTAAAAAATTATCCCCTCCGCCAAAAAATGTAGGTGTCAGCCACTGCCTTCATTTAGTTTTATTTTAGTAAAGAGAACAGTAAATCTAAGCGCAGTTTGTGTTTAATATAATAAAAAATAAAGAGCAAGGTCGAGTGCAACTGATCACACTGGCCCGGGAAATATATACAAACGGCAGACCCCCTTTTATTTTATTCTGAACAAACATACGCATTATATTTTACGACTGCATGTAAAAATGACCCGCCTACCAGACAATTTCCCATCTCACTTGTTGGCGTATCCGAAAGTTAATCATTAATCACATTCATTCTAATATTATACATCTAAATTGAAAATTTTCATATTTGGCGTTTTTCTCAAGATAATTATAGACAGCTGGGCGGGAAAAGTTCCGCCTTCCTACTGCAAGGCAACGCCCACGGTAAAAGAATTTCTTCCACAAAGATGTATTAAAGGGGAGGGTCCGGGGAGGGGGTCCAGAGCCCCTGCAAAATTTCGATTTTTGTTAACAAAATTATAATGAAGATTTTTTTTTTTTTTTTTGGAAAAATTCTACCTTTTTCACGGTTTAGAACAACTCAGAATTTTTTTTCTCGATATGTTCCTGAGTATCAGCAATAAACATCCGAAATTAAATGAAATGAGAGTGCTTTATTGACATGAAAAATAAGAAATTTTGTTAAATGAAAGTTCAAGCAATACATTCCAAGAGTGCACAGTTTGTACTTGGGTTTTAAGAGAGGAAGTGGATCTGCATACAGGGTTTGCGGAGATGCAACCTCGAATCTGGTCACTCTTTTCTTAAGTTGCCGGCATATAGTGCGTTATAGTTGCAAATGCTTGAACAACTGAAACATTGGAAATCACTTAAGAAACTGGTGTTGTGGGAAAGTGCATATTCTTTTATCGCCTCCTCTGACTACGACCCTCTTTTTATAAGAGGTAGAAGAATAACTTTTTATCAAAATGGAACTCATCTGAAAATAGCCTTTATCATAATAATGAAACACTGCAACGTTTTTTCTTTGTGAATCTCAAGTGAAATTTTTATTACATTTAGAATTGGAATAAAGAAGAATGCATAATTTATTTTATTGGGGAAGGACCATTGTTACACTGGTGTAAATGCTTCAAAATTTATAGAGAAAAGCTAATGGTAATATTAGTTTCATATTTGCACTTACCAGTCATGGCTACGTGTAAAATTCTCATAGAAACGAATAGAAATACCGCTTGAAATAAATAAAAATTCCTTGGGATATTCTGGAGATTTAGAGGTAGAATAATTAAGTACTAGTACTAATAGTAATTATATAACATCAATTCTAGCCACCAGAATTTTAAGCGAGCCAATTCCCTAACAAGTAGATTCGCGATTTTGTGTGTCAGGTTGATTCTCCATAATAATTTTCAAGGAAAACCCGACTGACATAGTCGGGTGTGTATTAAAAATAAGGCAGCAAAAAACTCGCCGGGGCGGAATCGTCTTTGGAGGTTTTCGGAAATAATATGAACACCGTTCCAAGGCAAGTAAACATGTTTTGAGTTGCTATGGTTTAATTTTTAAATGTTCAACATCTTTTGTAAAAGTAAGCATAATTTTAAAAGTCATTTTTTTCTACTAATTAAAGTTTTGAGATGAAAGTTTTTTTACTTTTTTTTTTCAATTTTTTTAACGTTTTGTAAATGAAGCCTTTTCGAACGTTGCTAGTATTATGCGAGACTCACTGTTCTTCTACGACGTGTATAAAATCCAATACACATTGTGCTAACATTGTGTGCGTTGCCTAACTAAAATAGACTCGATTAAGATAATTGTTTACTCGCACTACAATATGTGCGAAGGAATTATTGTAAATAAAATAGTTCCTTCAACAATTTAAAATGCTAGTATCTTTTTAACGTGAAACGCGATAAGCATTTTTCAAATGCATAATTTGGGGAAATCATGTGCCAGATTTTCCTTTTCAATCAAAAACAGATGAAAGAGAACATTTTCAAAATGCTACATTTGTGAGTACTTTTATTATCATAAAAAAAAAATCATTAAAATGTATGTCTTAACTCTTTTTCATCACAGTGTGTAAGTTTTTAAACACCCGGAGGCATAACTGCAGGAAGGTTACCAAAATGTGTCCCTCCTTCCTTCAAACCAAATTATTTGAAATTTCAGATGAATTGCTGTATTGGAGTGAAATTTGCAAGTGGAAAAATGAAATGCTTTACTTACAAAGGTTCTAATATCTATGCAATCTTCCACTGGCTTTTTTCCATTTCTTCTTTGTCTCCTTTCACTGAAAAATGTATTTTAATAGCTGACTTTGAAGGAAGGACACAATCTAATAATTCCGCCTCCAGCTACGCCCTCCGGATTTTTATACCAGAGAGGATGAGTAACAGTTTTTAAAATATAATTAAGAAAAAATTTCTTTAAAAAATACCCAGAGAAAGTTAGTTGACTTTTTAAGGATAGTTTATTTTAAAAAGAGAGAGATAAGGTGAATATGTATAGATTTATATACTCGTTGAGAACAATTTCATTTTATGAGGATGGTATATTTCTTTTTCTGCACCCTCTCTAATAATATTGCAAACAGTTGCAGTAGCAAGACCTAAAAAAAACATGTACCTACTACCTATTCACAACTCTCTCAAATGTGATGTTGTCTTTAGAAATTTTTGTATCGATATATAAGTAATACACGCAATGATACACATCCTCAAGTTTCTAACGGCTGATTCGTGTCCAGACGCGAGAAATGAATTAATACAATCTTATAACAGTTCTTCGTAATTTAAACTGAAGCATAAAATAGTTTTTATACAATTTTTACTCGTATCTTTTTTTAATACTTCCATTATTCATATTTTTTTTATTTTTCTCCCATGCTTGTTTAGTTTTACTTCATGTTTGTCAGACCATGGTTTCAGTTCGCTCTGAACATCATTTGCCGTACTTCGCAAATTAAGGGTCCAGGAAAAAGGTGCTCGCTTTGTAGTGAAACCGTAGGTGTACCCAAAGTAAGATAATCTAAACTGGGTGTGTTCCGTGAGTCGGCCTCCTTAACCTTTTGAAGCCGGCGGTTCAGCAGTTGTACCAAAAAATAAATATGACTGGAGGACGGCGCTGGTGCCTTACCCTAGATTTCTTTCCCCGCTTTTGAGGAGGAAACCCATTCACTCTTCATGGTAGATAGCTAAGGAATTTCGAGAGATGGGAATCTCTTTTTTTTATTCTCGATTATACCTTATACTGTGAGGGGGAGGGCGAGGTAAGGGAGTTTCCCGTACTCCCTTCCTCTCCTTCCACCTACCAAACAAAGATACGGTATGCTCATCTGCTGAGAAGGGGAGGGGCGATGAAATCTCACAGATTCTACCGTTTCCTAGGTCGAAATCCTTCAGGAATGAGCCGCTGCGAAAAGGTTAAAGTTTGTGAGCTCCTAAAACAGAACATTTTAAAACAGTAATGTTGTACATTTTTCCTTTATTTATTTTTTCACACATTATTTTATTTCATTTCCTATATACATCATACATTAAAGTGTTACACAGCTTTTTACACTGACGCAATCTATATATCCTAAGTGTTAAATAAAAGTACACATTGTGAACATTTCTTAAATAATGGAAGATAATTTTAGAGGGCCCCCTAAGCCCAACTTTCCTTCATAACTTAGTGTAATATGGGCACGATTGATTTTTTTCGTGAGGGGAGCACTGAACAATTTCACTTAATTGCTTTAACAGTAAAATTAAACGCAACAAAAACTTGGTAAAGGAATTTATAAAACTTACGCTTAGTAAAAAAAGGAACTTTACACAACTGCTTAATAAAGTGTTTTATAAATGAACTCCCGTCTTTTAATTTATCTTTTGCAAATTCATCCATAATTTTTTGATAAAATGAGTAATTTTTGTGTCTGCCAAAATTTTCTGTTCTATGTAAAAGCCAAATTGTTTAATCTTTCTTCCCTATTGTAGTTCTTAAATAGTTCTTCACACGTTTTAAAACCGAAAAAGACCTTTTGCTTGAATCATTGGATATGGGTAGAGTAAAAAATATTTTTGATTATTTCTACATTAGGTAAAGTTCATGGCATTTCGAGTGCAGCCATCTAAATTTCATTTCCATTTCTGTCGAGCTCGTTGTTTTCTTCAAAAAAAATAGCAAAAAAACAATTCAGTTCATTGACAAAATTTAAATGTCTATGTCATTTTTGTAAATATTTCTCACGTTTCGTATTGATTTTTTCTTTTACTCTTTTGATAATTTACTAAACTATTTTCTCGTGTTTCGATTTTTCTGAATTATTCGGATTTGGTATACTATCAAATATTAAAATGAGTTTACTAAAATATGTTCTCTTTTCCAAATTCATAACCTGTTTTCATCTGTTTGCATCCTTGTTTTCATCGAAGCATTGGGAAAACCCCCACCAGGAGGCCTTAACTTTATGAATATTTCAGAGTATTGAGAAAAAAGAAAGTAAGCACAGCCATTACAATTTCTTTTTTCCCACACCTGTGTGTGTGTGCGTGTAACACATTTGTGATTTTAGTCGATGTAACTATATGGAATTTGTAAAATGATATAACAACTCCTTTGGTCATTTACGGAAAGCATAAAACGAAAGTGAAAGATTGTACTACTGAGAACTAGTCTAAGCTATTTCAAATACCTATTCAAAGTTCCGCATTCGACAAAAAAAGTAAATTGAACTGAAAATAAAATAAAAATGACTAGAATATGGCTAAGAACGTAATGTGGGGATAGAAGTAGTTTGTCTTTTTTCATTCAGTCCGCCATGCCTTTTTGTTCGCCTGTCACATTAACATGACTGCAGCGCATGAAATGAAATTTGATAGCATGATAAGTGGTTACTCAACGTTAGTTATGTTTCCTCAAAATTTTGGATAGAAGAGACTTTACGAAAAATTATTCAAAATGTGTTAATTTTTGTTCGGAGGGCAGAAAGAAATAAAATTCAACACTTTTTACATGGATAGGCAAAAACTTAAACTGTAGGTGTCGAATAAAAAAAAATATGAATGTTGAGATTTGGTGAA
Source organism: Cheiracanthium punctorium (assembly GCA_038373885.1). Classification (NCBI taxonomy): domain Eukaryota; kingdom Metazoa; phylum Arthropoda; class Arachnida; order Araneae; family Cheiracanthiidae; genus Cheiracanthium; species Cheiracanthium punctorium. Next base: position 14,017 of record JAWZYV010017942.1, read on the forward strand.
AATTTAGTAAATATTCTTAGAGGCATTCTCAAAAAACAGCTTAAATAAATGGAATGAAATTAAAAAAAACATCAGATGGAGTGACTACATTTAAGCAATACCGGTAGAATATTTTCAATATATATGTATATATCAGTATTTTGATAAAAACTTTGGGGCATCGAGTTAAGGTGTCTGAAGCTAATGAAATAATTTAGTAATGCGAGCATTGGTTTCTAAATAAAAAAAGATATATCAGAATGATTTTTTTCTAAAAAAATAGACTTTTTAGGTTTTTTGAAAATCTATCAATTTTTTTTTAGGCATCACGTTAAAGCATATGCAATAAATCAAATAAAAATTACTTATGGTCGAAAATTTCTGAAGATGAATGATAGTATTTGAATTTTATCAAAATTAATTTTTTACGCAAATATTGTGTAAACTTTTCTGTACTTATTAAGTGAAAATGGACAAAGCAAATTAAATTAAATTTTGTTACATAGTAGGGGGTTATTCAATTTAAAATATAGAATTTGATTTTTTAAAGTTTTCAGTGCTTTTTTTAGATTTGTAGTAAACTGTTAATAATATTCGAGGATCCCGTAAAAGTAGGTAAATGCAATTAAGTGAAATATATCAGATATAAAAATGCGCTGCTTCGGCTAAAACCTCTCAGATAATTTCTTTTCCAATTTATTATTCATTAATAGAATTTCCTCGATAACGTTAAATGGCCTCTTGATGTTAAAAGCCCTCATAGATAAATATGTACAAATATAAATTATATGTAAAGATATTATATGCATTCATTTATGCTATATGTAAACATATTGCATAAATTAATACATATATATGTATCGACTATTTGACTTAAAAAATTGTTTTATTACTGTTAATTTGTAATATATATTTATAATACAGGGAATTATTGCTTTTCTTCCTGCATCTTTCCAGTGTGCTAATTCCATTCTGTATAATGCATGCAAAAATTTGCAATATTTAAATATTTGAAATGCATATTTAGTTGAGTAATAAAAATAGATCCCTTTTTATAGGCAATTCAATTAGTGCACTCAATGAATTACAAAATATATGAATTTTTGAATTTGTGGTACATTTGTTTTATTAACTAAAAGAAGTCTAACTTAAAAGAGTGACTATTCTAAAAAAATTATGTATTTAAAATAACTTACTTCATGTATTTCAGAAAGAAATGCCTTTTAAAATTAGTTGCATTTCCAAACGCTTCCAGTAATATTTTTTATTTAGGTTTATATTATGTATATTACTATATGAAATTTGCTAAATGAACCTGAAAAAACTGGGTAGTCATCGTTCTCTTATACCTTTGATTTTTCCCATATGTTACCCAATAATCACTTTACAAGAAATATCCGTTATTGCGGATAGATTCAGGTAGGTATCACCGGAAAAAGTATTAAGTATCCGAAAAGCTAGGAAATATGCTAACGTTTTTTTTTCTCCTACTTTTCTCTTAGCTATTAATCGAAAAATTCCTCTCTCTCTTTTTTATGCGTTCTCAGAATGACTCCAAAGTACATTTCAAAAATGTAAAATAGGTGAGGTTCCGAAAATCCGTAACTATTTATATACAGTTGTAACTAAGAATTACATTGCCACTGTTTAATAGTGTAAAGTAAAATGTTCCGGTCAGTTATTTTCACAGTATGTCGATTTTCCCAGAAATATGACGATTTTAAATTTGATAATGAAATTTTTTAGTGTATTTTAATTATTTATAGCTATCGATGATTTTATGATATATTTTTATGAAGTGCTGTCGCCAGTCTAGATGCCTTTTTAAATTTCATTTTTATGCCACAAATTAAATGAAAAAAAAACGCATATAACGCATTTTTTAGGATTTCTAATTTAATTATTTTTTGTGTATGTTTTCTAGAAATTCTTAAATGCGCTGCAAGTCATGTTTTAATATTTTCTAAAGCTAGCTATTTGACAGCATTTGTTAAAATTATTAAGGGAAAAAGAACCCACTAACGGCTGAGTGAATAAAACATTTAACATTGGTAGATGGTTTAAGTGTGGATGTCCAGTTCTGCTGTCTGCAGCTCGGCTGTCGATCTAACACTCTGGAGTTTTGGGCGATTTTCTCCTGTTGTAACGTAAAAAAGCATTAGAGCATCTTAAAAAGCCCTCCACTAAGGCACCTTCCCCTTATGCATACAGCCCTCGTGCAGTTTAGCTTTAACCTATTAAGTGTCACTATATTAAAAACGTAAGTGAAATTGCTTTCAAATATAAAGTAATTTAAATATTTGAGAAAATCATATTTATTCAAAAAATTGTGATAAGGTCCCAGAATGGAAGACTTGGCGTTTACTGGGGGTAAAATTTTCTAGTTCTTCATTCAACGATGAAGGAGTACATTTAGCTAAAATCTCGAAAAATATAAAAGAATGCCCATTTCGTTATTTTGATTGAATAAAATGTATTTTTAAAAATTTCCAGAAAAAAGCTTAGATATACACAAATTTAGTACTTCTTAAACTACATGAAAAATAATCAAAAATGGCAAACAAAAATCTTTAATGCTGAAACAATGTATAAAATGGAAGTTATTTATCTGCAATAAGCATTACTTTTTAATTAAGTCAGTATCGCACCTTTTTATGCATGGGATGTTAGCAATTTGTGTTTAACATTACGTTTTTCACACCGAAATATTGCTTCAATATAGATGATGTTCCTTTTGCAAATATCGGTAGCCAATAAATAAAATGATTCCCAAGAATCTTTTGCATGCCCATTTCCAATACATACCGAAAATTTATTATTATTCTTTCGTAGAGCTCTTTCCCTACTGCAAGTATATTAATTAATTCGGAATGGAAAAAACATTTGAAAATCTCATATGGAGATTTCGTTGCTAAAGGCCGAATGTCTTTAAGACTTAATATTTTTTGCCACATTTCAATAACCATCATAGAGTCAATATTTTTCTAAATACATTTTCTTTTTTTTTTTTTTTAGATTTCTCATATTTCTGTTCGACTTCCTTCATAATTTATTCATCACCTGAATCATCAGTGATGGGCCTTGTTTTTTTTTTTTTTCTCTCTCTCCTTCTTCTTTAAATTGCGATCTTCACTATTTCAATTTTACTTCAACTTGCTCAAGTAAATGAGCTGGAATTATTTTTTTTTAATCTGTCTCCATAAAATCGTCTCCACTAGTCAGCTCATCAGGTTCAGGGGATTACCCAGTAATGCTACAAACATCAGGATCTGAATCTAATGTTCTAAATTTAGTTTAGAGCGAAGCAAAAGTGGATAACCGAAAGTGCCACACCTACAAAACCTCACCTGCCTAAAGTGCTGCCTTAACCAAATCTACACTTGCCATATTATGCATTTCACTTCTACCTGACATATCATTTCTGTGAAATATACTTTTACGCAGATTGTTTGAAAATTTGATAATAAGCAGTAGTCAACAATGACACATCTTTTCTGAACAATACCTCAGTATGGTATAGGAAGATAATACGTGTGGGGGAAAACGTGTTTTTTTTTTTTTTTTTTTTTTTTTTTTTTTTTTTTTTTTGTTTTTTTTAGTTTTGTGAGAACAAGGCAATTCTCACGTTCCGGTTTTGGGACCTTTAAAAATAAATATGTAAAATCTTTAAAATCTTTTTTTTTTTTTTTAAATCGTAGAATGATTTTTCTAATAGCCAGGATGTTTATTTTCCGAAAACATATTAAGGAACTATCAATCATTCTTTCTTATAAATTAATTTTTTTAATCTAATTTTCCATTTTATCTTGCCACCATAAATTAAAGAAACGTTCAAATTGGAAGGCAATGAAAAACATAGTACTGTCTTAACATTCAAAGTATAAATACAATCTAATTGACTATATCTTCATTACACGATACGAAAAAAAATTAAAAAGGGGCGGGTGCCTTAAAATGGAAGACTCGGCACTTAATGGAACACAACAACTCAGATAAGGGTAAAAAAAAAAAAAGTTTGAACAATTTCTGAAACTAATTTGAAATGTATGTGTAAGTTTACGCTAGCCTAAATTTGAGGGGAAAAATACTGATGCATAAAAGGTAAATAATTTGAGAATTTAACAGTATTTTTACTTACTGTTATTTAAGGCATCTTTAACAGGAGAGAGCTTCAAGGTGAGATAGTTGAGGGCTTGGTCACAGTGAGATGATATTGCGTCCCTCACACCCCCTTCTAACGCACAAAATAAATAAAGAGTATTACAACAGTACTGATCCAATTATAACATAAAACAATACAAAGCTGAAACGAAATAATGACCTAAACGCATGAAGTACACAAAAACATACCGATTATTTCACAATAATTGCAAATAAACCTGTATTATGCGATAGAAAATTTTGCTCTGATGAGTGAGTATTTGACCCATATAAAGTAGGAATAATGTAATAAAATTTAGTAACTCCCCCCGTTTAAGTTTTTTAGAAAACTGGTAGCGCTAAATTTTCCTATAAAGGATGTGAAAACACTGATTTTTCAGCTCCACAAATATTTCCCTCTCCTAATCCACCCCATCATTCCCCAATTTTTATCTGTATGAATTTTAAGAAAACTCAGATTTCGGGAGTGATTCATAAAAAGCTTCACGATTTTACTATCAGACTTTTTTTGTTCGTTTTTTTTTCAAACTTTCAAGGTTGGCAGGTAAGAAATTTAAGTCAGGTTGTTAAAAACTTTTTTTGATATTTGCTAAACTTAATTTATTTTTATAATATATTACAAAAAAATTCAGGAAGATATTTTTCTGGGCTAATATTAAATAGTTTTTAATAATAATATCATGATAATAGTTTTTAATGATATTATAACATAGTTATAAAATTTACAGAGACTTTTTGCTTGGTTTAATTTCTTCTGATTTTTGTCTGTAAAAATAAGTATTATATTCGAATCTGTGAACTGGTGGACTAAAAATAGCGGCTAATAGGAGTTACTTCTTATTTTCTCTTCCATTGTAACTTGAACAGAAACAGTTAGAGGAGCGAGATGATACCTCAGATAATACGTTCCGGCACGATTAACTCTTAACGGTACAGTCACAACACCCACTGCCGGACCACTGTTCTTGCAGTCTCCAGTGTCCGATTACAATGACTCCCAATGACACCTTTCTGAGCTCTCCAGGGTCCGACTACCCTCCCCTACCCCCCCCCCCACACACACATATTATACTGATGTATATTTATACAAGCGTAGTGTACACATGCATATCTTTTAACTTTTAAACTTCAAAGGTACTTTTTGAATAATAAGGATTTTCATGTTTGCATGCACTGAAAAATGTTCTGCAGATATTAGTTTTATGTTTTCTGTTAAGTAAATTGTGCTGACGCTGACAAAATACATTATTTACTTCTTTGAAAATCAATTCATTGAAGTATAAAAAAGCACTCTCCATGTAATTTTAAATACCTTATTACAGACAAAAAATTCAAACTGTCACTGTATTGATATTTAGTGTTTTTAAATTTAAATAAATCAAACCTATTACTTTATGTCTTTATTTATGCATCACTTTTTGCTTTCAAAATTTTAAGACTTTTTCCTTTTTTTAAGCTGAAGCTGTTCGGTGTATGAATATGAACTCCAGAAAAATTCATTCAAGTCCTTTATTTACAAGTTAAAAAAGTTTTAGCTACTACTCAAACAAATAAATATTGTCTCATGTGTTTGAAAAATTCGTTTCAAATAGTTTACGAACATTGCAAAGTAGCAATAAGACTTGCGCATTATTAAAATAGTAGCAGCTACCTCCATTTAAGCACTGCTTGAAAGTAGTTGTTATTAGTTTATGTATGTTATTAGTTTGCCTTTGGAAATCACCAATGATTTCATGAAGATATTGACACACTCAGGTACAGTTAAAAATGTTAGTGAAAGTAATTTTAAAATTTGTAAAAATAAAAAATTTCCCCCACCCTTCTCACATTTACTTTTATTGGAAGCAATGCTTTTCTCTCATAAATTCATTCTGCAATGCTTTTACTTTTCTTACTTTGCATTCAGTAAAACAACAATTATCTTAAACATTCGATTCAAGTGATTCTCGTTGCGCTTAATCAGCTTTACTAAACATAGTTATGATTATTACAGTTTTGAGAACGTTTTTGGTCGATCTATTGATAGCATACAATCTCTTGTATCCCAACCTATGAGATAATAAATCTTCAATCTTCCCCATTCCCTTTCACTACGGTATCTTCTTTTCTTTTAAGGTTCTTCTTTACCCCTTTTGTAATCAGAGGAGTTGATGGTTCAGTGATAATGCTTTTTGAAGAAGGTTTTGTCTGTCTCTAATGGTCCAATTCCACATGGCTGATCTAAGCCTTTCAATTCGAAATTTGCGAGTACGAATTTAGAAATAGATACATTTCGCAGAGATATATTTGAATTCTTACAGCAGATATTTTATCTTTTATGTACTTTAGTCAAGTGCTTTTAAAAAAGCGTCGAATGAGAGAATTGGATTTTAATTCTTTTTTTTAATCGTTTACTTTCTCATTTGTCTGATAAATTTTATTAAATTTGCATACGGTGGATGAGCGCAGAAGTTTAAAAGGAAAGAAATATCGTGATACTTCATACGTGTATTGTTAAACATTATAGTTTTCTGTTTAAATAGATTATTGTGTATTAAGTACAAACAATTGGGAAAATATAGAAAGATTAGATAAAATTTTCATCTTGATGTGAAACAAGAAACAAATTATATTAGGTAGTTTACATATCAAAATTAAAGGTTCCATTTTCAAATATTTTTAAATACACTCTTTGGAAATAGACCAATAAATTATACATGAATTGGATTTACCAATGTCTAAATCAATATCTTTTGAATTTTAACATCTAATAATATAATTTTCAAATTGATAGAGTATTTTTAAATATTAAAGTTTTCTAAAAACTAGTGAATCTGTCACAACCAGTACGAAAAAGAATAAACTAAACCTTAAATATATTATATTATGTATATTTAGAAAACCACAGTGTGTGAAACAATATTTCTTTAATATATGTGATAAAAGTCTAGCACATTATTACTAAAAATACTGAACTGCTTTTAATAAAAAAAAAATTTTTTATGATTGACATTCACGTATTTATCACTAATTAGAATATTTTGGATTTTCAAATGTTCTACCTCTATTTAGCTCATTTCACTTGATAGAACATTTCAGAATACAACGTTAAGAATTTAAAAATAATACAAAAATTAAATTTTGTAATTTTTACAATCCTATATAAAAGTGTTAAGGCATGGATATTTACCTTAGAAAACATATTTTTATAATGTTCCAACATTTGTGTCCCAAAAAGGTTCATACGCTTTAATTCTTTACCTATTACAGGTAAGTGGGCAATCGAAATTGGAAAAAAAATCAAAATAAGGTAGGAAAAAAGGCCACGTTAAGAAAAAAAATCCTCCCGTTAATTTTCAAAAAGTTGCACCTTTTTAACTTGTATACAAACCCCGTACGAAAAAATTCCTAGTTTGTAAAATGCGCCTATACACTAATTCGATGATGTACAAAATTTCAGCATTTCACCATAAAACGACTCGGGGAAATTTTTAAACAAATTTCATTAGGAGCATGAATGTGAACGTTTAATGCTACAGTGTGAAAAAAATATTTTCGGCCTTAATATCTGTACAACCCCTGAAACGCAATCATCAGCGTGAATTTTATCCTTTCGAGAGCCATTGAAAAGTGGTTTAAGTTAGCATATATTTATCTTCATGTATCTGAATTTTTTTGGGATAAAATTATCAAATTTTGTTATTCTCCTTATTAGTGTATGTGGAACATTTTACTAAGTAGGAATTTTTTTGTACTAGGGTCATATGCAAACTTTAAATGTATAAATTTTGAAAATTGACGAAAGGAATTTTTTTTCAGCCTTTTTTCTTACTTTATTTTGAACATTCTTTTCAGTTAACACTGCTTACTTATTTTTAATAGTAAAGTATATATTAATTATTTTTAATAGTAAAGCTGGTTACTATCTTTTTGCACACCCTGTATAATATATTACGAAGTTACTTAAAAAGGTAACAGAATTATTTTTTTCGTAGTTTAAAAGTTTCAGGGGGTTAAATTTGAGAAAATACATAGTTTAATATTTTATACTGCCCTCGTACAAACAATTTCTAGTTAATAAAATGTGCCTCATATACGAATAAGGTGACCTAAAAAGTTTCAGCATTTTATTCTCATAAGTGTCAGAGATATGACGTTGAATTGATGCTGAACTAAGCCACTTTTCAAATTTGTCGAAGGGAAAAATTACATCGAATGATCGTGTTTGATGGGTAGTACACAAATTACGGAAATAAAAAATGATTTCATCAGTATCTAATAATTTTTCTATTTATTCGTACAAAATTATCTAAACTTCGTAGAAATAGTAAATTTGTAAAAACAATAATAAAGCTTGTTCAAAGAGTTTTTGGTGACGTCAAGACAACGATTGTGAATGTTTTGTAGAGATTCTGCTTTATTTAAAGGTGGTGAAAAATAAAAGGCATCGCAACAAAATCCATTAGCTTTGAGTGAAGCGATCTAGGAAGAAATTTTCGACGAGTTCATGCACGTCAATCTACTTGTCTGGAAGTTCCTTATTTAATCAGCGTTTTTCAATGGTGAGCTGAATTGCCACTTTTGAAATCATGAACCACTTTTTTGAATAAAAAATGAGGAAGTCCTCTTAGGGGTAGTTCGTCCACAAAATAAGGAATAACCTCATTCAGAATATCATTAATAGAGTAAAGGAGGGTATTAATGAAAAACCATTTACATTTCTAACTATACAAGTTTGTAAATAAAATTCCCTAAATCATCACGAGTACAAACTCGGACTAACTGTAATGAAATGTCAACTGTAAAGAAAAAAAATTATTTTGTTGTTACAGAAAAAAATATTTTAGAAATATTTTGCGAAAGGACTTTAATATGAAAGAGTCGGGTAATATGGAATAGGCGGTGTAAACCGTTGAAAAACTAATTACATTTCGTAAAATATAGCGCTTTTCAACTGCAAAATCATATTTTTAAGATTATGTTCAAGTCATTTCTGCTTCAAGTCTATTTACAAAAGTCAGAGTGCTCCGGTACAGTCAAGGTGAGTCCACAGAGAACAGCTGAAATATCGAATCCAAATTTCTCCTCCTTGATCTTCGAAGAATTTTCAGTTACAGAAGATACATTCAGTGTCTTAGTTTTACGGTTTTGTTTGATAGCATGAAATCCATTGCAATATTACCTAGTATTCCATAACAGCCGACGCGCCATCTATAGGAAAATAAACCTTTAAAGTAATGGGCGAAACGCTGTCAGCTAAAAAAACAGCCACAGTACAACAAATTGCAACTCTTTCAGTGTGCATTATGCGTAACTTCAATGTTGAAGTCACGTGTGTACTAGTAGGTTAAAACGTTTGAAAACTTATGTGGAAAAGCTCTTAAAAATCACAAAACACTCTGGTTTTTGTAGCGAGTGGTACGACAACAAGCGCTCAACTCCCATTGCATTATATCATGGGAATCTTTCTTGAGTAATTCATGGTATTCCTATGTAAGAAGAGCAGATAACAGAGCCGAAAATTCGGTATTCTATATTTCCCGACTATTCCATAATACCCTGTAATCTCTTCCGTGAATATACCTTCATACATTATGGGTCTAAGAAAGCGATTTCTAAAAATACCACAAAAAACCTTCACGGAAAATTGTGTCTAATTATGAATATTACGTATCACGAATGGATTGGTGACAGAAAAGATATAGTCATTTCGAGAAATTGTCAAGCCAAGTCATGTTTTTTGGGAAAGTGGAATTGGCATCTCCCTGATTAAGAGACTATGATTACAAAAACTTGGAAGACTTTGATAATCTGTTGGCTCCTATGTTAATGTACACCATGAATGTTATATGACTGCCATTTATTCCATACTAGTCTGTTCTGCATGGTACGTTTCTTCCTTAAGCAACGGTACGAATCTGTCATGCGAATGACTACAAAAGTAAGACAAAATATCATACATCGAGTAAAATTCGTGCCTATATGCTCCACCTTCACCCTGTACGCTTCCTCTTTCATGCATTCGTTTTACCGATCGGTAAATAAATCCTTCAAACGGATGTCGGGAATTGGGAAATGCACGTTGGTATTTCCGTGAGGTTTCGTTTAGTATTGTGCGATTACGTAAGCAGTATGCATGAGCATTTCAAAAAGTTCTTTTGCTATATTGAAACATACTGCATGTACAGGCTATTACTCTCAAAATGTAGCAGAAATGCAAAATACTTAGGAGCCGCTTGGAATGTTCGGCTGCAAATGTTACACTCACATAAGCGATTCTGTTAAAACAATGGCAGAATACAAACAACTTTCTGCTGTAATGTTGCGGTTCTTGTGCTTATTTCACGCACCTATTGGGGATTAATATTTTCAAATGGTAACCTTTCTAAATTGTTTCAGTCTTCATTTTGACTGATATTAATTATGTAAAAATTACGGTATTGTACGTAAGTATAGTTTTAAAAATTTATGAATAAAAGATAAGAGGTACATATTATTTGTTTATGATGCGTTTTTATGTCACGTTATTTGCACTCTAGCTATAAGAGTTTTCATCTAGATTTATGCACAGCCCCACATGAAATTTTAAACAAATTTGATGTGGGATAAGATAAATCTGATATTTTTTATGTGAGATTTTGTACGTCACCTAATTAACGTACCGGACCCATTGTATTAACACTGAATTTTTTGAACGGGCACCGTATAAAATTTAAAGTTTTTTATTTTTTATTTGTTTCAAATTTAATCCTCTTAAAATTTTAATCAATACCGTAAATTTCGATATTTCTTGTTTCGTAACTTTGTAATTTATAGCTATGATTAATATTTAAGGAATATAAGTGGAATTCAATTTATTTTTTTGACATTACTCTTTACTTACATTTGACTTGGCATTTACTTTTTGACTGTACATTATACAATTCAGAAAAAAAACCGATTCATTCACAAATATGTATTTTTGAAATTTCCTTTTTATTAGATCTTTCCATGCAAAGTTATTCATTTTTTAATTAAAATATATAGTCACTTTTCGGCATCATATCAAAACTCACTAGAGTGACCTGGAGATGGCCGAATTACGTTGATAATAACTTGGGACTCGGATATGTGCAATGGTGTCCACGTGGCATAGTGGCTTAAAAACCATTCTATCAAGCCTTAGGTCTGGGTTCGAATCCCGAGTTGGGCATGGATATTAGCTTGTCCGTCTCTTCATAGAGGGGAATGCTGGCCGCCCACTGGGTGCCCCCATAATAAAATGGCCACAATAACCTTCGGGCAGTTATGGTGGACAAAGTCTAGTCGGCAAGTGACCGCCAGTTGAAAAAAAAGATTTGTGCAATAATTTTTTCTAATGTATACCTCCGTGTCTTTTGTTTTATCCTTTGCCATAATATCATTCAACCACAAAATAAATTTGTATCACCTTTTGAGACCTTCTCTTCTGACACTATACTTGTTTGGAAACTTCTTTAATTTTAATAAATTCTATTATTTCGTAACATCAATTCGTAACAATTTTTATTTAAAAAACACTCATTTCTCTCAGGGCATTTTACTATACACTATATTTATTTCAAAAGGAGGTTTGTAAATTAAAATTTTTATGAAAGTTGGATCGAGTGGTTTGATTCTGTTCCAAGGAAATGAGCAATTTCTTTAAATCCTATGAGATTTGAATGATACAAGCATGAAACATTTTGCACTGCGCCAATTATTTCCAGAATAATGCTTTGGGACATTCCTTTAAAAAAATTCCAGCATTTTTGTCTGTTTGCTTTAGTATAAAGCCATTTTTACTGCAAGTATTTGTCTACACACATGTATTTGCTTACATTCAATTTAAAGTGAAATGCAGAATACGTGAAAAAATAGAATGCCATGACGTTCTTTTTCTTATTTATTTTCAATTTTATAATGTTATCATTTTTAGCCTTTTACAGAAAATAATAATGGATGCCCACTGAATAAATATGAAACATATTATTAAGAAAAATAATATGTTTCCAATTCAAATTATTGTATTGAAGTAATATGAACATACAAATACACTAATCTGAACCGGAAATATTTTAAGTAGAATATTATATCCAGTTTTAAAATTTGTTTATTTAACCGTTTTAATGATGTATGTTCTTCCAATTACTTACTTAAATTGCTATCTGTATTTTGAGTATTTCAAGAAAGGAAAAAAAAATGTTTTATTATATAGAACATTACTACTCATACAAATATCAACTAATGCTATGTATTCTTTTTGTGTTTTACAGATAAATGATTACAGAAAGAAACTGGGCAAAAATAGAAATATATAGCTTCTTCATTTTGTAAAAATTAACAGAAAAATGTAAATAAAGACACACTCTAGCCGAGTAATAGGACCAATTTAAACTAAACTCTGGCACAACAGCCCACGTCGGGTGAAGCCTGCACTGCCCATCTACGCCTTCGTGACCATGAGTTCTGTGGGGAGAAAGCGCATGCCTCAGGCAGCTAGTCAGCCTGGCGAGGAGCTTCCAGTTTTTAGTCCCCACGCAGCCCTGGTCCTCAGGACTATATTCCGTATCTGGTACTTGTTTACATATCAATGTTTGTGTTTATGTTTCAGTTGGTGATCGTTCTGGCACCAGAGTGGGCGATGTACAGCGGGAGTCAAGTAACCTGCCGGTGGTATTTTTGACTGGCAACCATAAAAAGACGTGTATCGTCAGTTTGGGAATTTGAAATTATTTCATGTTATGAATGGAAGGAAATGCAATATGTTATGTTATTGTATGAAAAGAAAGTGTGTGTGTGTGTTTGTTAGAAATAGGGTGTGAATATAAAGCTAAATAAAAGAAAGCATGTTGGTTTTACGTTATCGGCCGGTGTGTGTGTTTCTTAGAAACGCAGTGTCAATATAAAAGTAAATAAAAGAAAGCATGATGGTTTTACGTTATAAGCCGGTGGGTGTTAGGGACATTTCTGAGCGGTTAATTAAAAAAAAATAAAGGTAAGTGCTTTTTTTAACGAATCTTTGCAATTTTAAGGTTTTTAATGTGAATTTTAAATTGATATTTGATGTTTTTATGTTGTCGTAAGTGCTATTTATGTGCTATTCTAATCACACTGACTTTATATGAGGTGTACAAGTAGGTTGCTTAATCCACTGTAGTTTTTTTAGTTAAAAACGGTCCATTGTTTGCTCATTTTAAATTGCCTGTTAATGAATTTGCTGACGTTTTTTAGGTTAAACATGAAATGGGTATTTTGTTTCAATGTTTTTGATAGTGGAAATGGTTGGCGACAGTCGCTGGGGCTTGGCAACCGCCAAGCTTCAGCGACTGTCGCCGTGTTTACATGGGGTGTGCACCGGCTTGTATGATTTTATGGGTCCTCATTTTATAGACATACTCAAAGGATTAAAGGCTTAGTCAACCTTGTCCAGCTCAAAAACCGAATCCCCCCAGGCCCGTGGAACAAATTCATGCTCTTCTCCTAATACTGATAAAAGCGAAAAAACAAATCTTTAATTCTAATTTAAAGCAAAACAGAAAATATATGAAAAGGCCTTTCCACTGATAAAATCTAATAAATTTTTAAATGGTCCAAAACCGTATTACTATGGTTAATCATTTAGCCACAGAATCTCTCCTAGATATGTAGATTTTTTTAAGACTTCTTACATTGCTTTACAAAATATTGATTTTCATAGTCCAATTGTATGAGATCTATGTAGTTATCAGTTAATATAAACGTTAATAATTTACAGGCAGTTTATGATTCTAGCAGTGAATTTAACATTATTATTGAAAGACCTTACAGATCAAGTGAATTACCATACCTTTCATTTTCCAACAATGTATTCACAGGTCTTGTTATGGAGAGAAATTGAAGCACTTGGATATTTTGGTTTTTTTTAAAAAGATGACACCATACTTCATACTCAGATTTATGTAGTCAACGATTATCTGTCTAGTGTAAACGGTGTAGTGGTAAAAATTGACGAGATAAAAAGCAAACCAAATTCCTAATTATTAAAAAGGAATAAGAACTGAGTAATGAGTAAAAACGAATTGGATGAATGAAATTGCCAAATCTTTGATGAGAGTCAAAAGTGGAAATTTAATTCCTTAAAAAAAAGGCAGGAAAAAGGTTATAGAAATTATTTATAACGATGAAACAGACATTTCTTGAAGTCATAGTGCAGAAGCTTCATCTCTAATTGCCAGTTAGGAAATTTTAAAAATGCCACTACACTTGTGAGAAGAAGTTAATTTGAAGATCTCAAAATATTTCTTTAAATTTGAATGTAACATGATACAAGAAAGTTTCAAACAGCAGATAGACAACTGAGAAAAAAAAACACACGATTGCTAATAAAGCAAAGTACCGATCCAGAATTTAAAAAAAATTAAAACTCCTCTAAAGGAGGATTTGTAATTTGATCTGAGCACGTTTATATTCAGGTAGTGCCATTCTGAAAAATAAAAGTAACATAAAATTGAAAGACTGAAATCTTGATCAGAGACTGTTTTTTAACACAACCAAGACAGACAAAAGCATATGGATTCTAGGTTTAATCTCTGAGGGACAAACAAGTCATGAAGCATTCGTCGGCTTGTTTAAACAATTGACCTCTCCCGAACTCGATCATATTTGGTACATTTTTCTAAAAGGTAACTTGCCGCTTTATAAATATCAAAAAAAGAGTTGGAAAAAATCTCTAAAAATTGCGATAAAGTTGGGGTTTAGAAAATCCATATCGGGACTAGAATGAATGCTTCACCCAAATTCCTCAAATTCCTTAAAGTATTTCAAAATATGA
>JAWZYV010017943.1:0-50031 GCA_038373885.1 Cheiracanthium punctorium
TATATTTAAGCTTCAGAATAGTTCCCACATACGTCAGATTTAAGGGTTAAAAGAAAAAGCATTGGGTAGTCTTTTAAATTGATCACACTGTGCAATACCTTTTGCGCACTTGTTTTCTACATTTTCTTTTTTTGTATCACTTTCTGTTTGGCTATCAAAATTAATATTAAATGCCACCAACACTTTCTTGCTTTTTCCCAAATTCTATTGGCATATTTTTTGTCGTATTTATATATATATAGATATAGATCTATAGATAGATAGATAGATAGATAGATAGATAGATATAACTTTATCAAAACTACTGATAATTATTGTTTTTCTTATTTACTCTTACTTTTTATTATTTAGTTTTATTATTCTGTATTCGAGTTCGAATTAACACTTTATGATTATGGAATATGTATTCAAAATATATTAATTTTCTTCTTATACCTTACACTACTAGTCTGTCAAAATTAAAATGTAATACAACCCACTTTCTGACTTTTTTCCTAATTATGTTTGCAGTTACTACAGAAATATTTTTGTCTTAAGAAATACAATAATTATAAATATATCTATCTATATACCCCGTTATAGAGAAGTTGGTATATAACGAACTCACATATATAACGAACGAAGATTTTGGTCCCACCGTTTTACTATTATACTTCTTTACGTTTCGGATATAGCGAGCAAAACTTTTGGTCCCTTGAAGTTCATAACAATTAGAACAAAGTTCTACTCTACTAAGTTCATCAAAATAATTTTTGTATTTTTAATAGTTTGTTTGATCACATGGATTAAGTATTCAAAATGTACTGCAGATACTAATTTTGTCTTGATATTGCATAATGTGTCAAAAATTAAATTATAAAGTGAAACTTCAACTGCCTTTGACTCCCAGAGCGGTTGTTTGCGGATGGATTTTTGCTAAAGAATAGTTTTCTTCAGGAGCATTAGAAGTCTTTAACAGTGTACATGGACTGCTCCTGGGGTTAATTTCCTGTCCTCTCCAGGAAATAACAGAAATAAGCGATAATAAGTTTGCATTATATAAACACTCTCTCAATATTCATTCCTGTTGCGTTCCTGGAATAAAAAGTAGTTCCGTGAATATGCTTAAAACATAAAACTTCTCAGGATAATACTCAAGTGGCACAAGATTCACAAATTGAACTTCGAGTTTATCCCCTTCCCTTCTTCGTATAATATCATTTCCTGTTCACTCGTGCGCAAGAAAATATGAAATACATATTGCTCGATAAACAAACGGAAGAACACATTTTTCCTCTCTTAAAAAGCAAATATCCCGAATATGCTAGAGGAAGTGGATGCATCAGTCTACTTTAAATAATATTAAAAATTCCTCCAGGCCTTCGGAAAAAAAAATTGCATATATTTACTGTTATGCTTTGGAGCATTTTAATTCTGTTCCTTTTACTGCTTTGTTTCCGACTTGGAAAGAAGTTTGTTTCGTCTTTCAAACTTCTGAAATGCTCTGTTTTCTTGTTTTGAAGGGTTGACAAGCTTTCGTTTCCTTATTATATCTTAGTGAAATGGTTTTTTCTCTTTCCTCGTTTCTTTTTTGGCAATATTATTTAACCCTTTGCAGTCGTATAAAATGTATACGTAGCTCTCATGCAAGTAGGAATTAATTTTCTTTGAATAAACAAATTGCAAAACATGCAAAATTATGGAGGAAAAGAAAATTTCTTCTAGCTTCGTTCAGGTGATCGAAATGCCTTTCCAGATTGTATGGTGTTAACCCATACAGCACGCATAGGCTCTCTGAACGTCTATTAACGTTTAGAAAACGTTCTCTGACGCGTGCTGTAGGGGTTGCGTCCCTAGTAGCACAACTAGTTCAGAAATCGTTCAAAGAACGTTCAAAAGAAGTTGCTTGACGTTCAAAAGACGTGTTTTGAACTTTTTTTAACTAGTTGTGCCATTACGGGTACCACTCTCCATAATCATGAGCCCGGGTTCGACTCCTGGCTGGGGTTGTTTCGCGCTCTTCCATGGTAGCAAAGCTAGTCCACCTATTAGTTAGTTACCCCTTATAATAAAGTGGTTAGCATTTCCATCCTTTTCAGTGGCCACTGCCCATGGGCAACAAGCGCCCGACATTCGAAAACTAATAATAATGGAAGCGCAGTATTAAATCGTGAATAGTTTCCTTAGAACTACGTGTCCTTTCCTAGTAACTGATATATTTTAAAGTAGAGAATAATATGAAATTAATATAATAAGATCGATGTGGCTCTTTGTTGTGGTAGCTGAGAGTAAAACAGACATGCGACTGGATCGGTAAAAAACGTTTGGGGGCAGACAGTAGACATACGACCACAAATGTTTAAATGTACGTAACGACGATAAACATAGCGTTTCGAACACTTTCCATAAAGGTAGAAAAGCGTTTATCATTTCTATATGTTTGTCCGTCCGTGCTCCAATTGCCGTAAATAAGCATCAATTACTACGAAATTTATGTATCTTATTCCTATGTTTCGCACTGTGTACCCTATCGAAAGTGGTGTATGCATTGCATATAGATCTTTTACAATCGAACCCGAAAGGATTTCAATATCTTACACTCTAAGATTAGTCATTTTTTAAAGCTTACAGAACAGAATGTCTGTCGACCCAACGAGCATTGCAAATGTAAACGAGCATGCCTGCTTTGTGCTTTCCTCCCTCTAACGTCAATGTTTTCTAGCTTACTTAATGCATTTTGTAGTATATTTATCTAGTGTACCTCAAAGTCAACCAAGCAAAAGCACGCGACTTTAAATTTGTGTCAAAAACCAGAGATCTTTATAATCCAGAATTTTTCCAAAATCGGGTGGTTGTCTGGTCCTGCACATGCGCATTTTCAAGACTGTACTGTTCTTTTAATTTAAGGTGAAACGGGTGTTTTACAAGGAAGTAACAGAACAAGCGCTAGTAAGGTTGCAGCGTACAAACATAACCTTCAGTATTCATTCCAATTACGTCGCTAGAATAAAAATTAGTTCCATGAATTTGTTTAAAACATAAAACTTCTGAAGAGGCACAAGATTCACATATTGAACTTCGAGTTTATCCCCTTCCCTTCTTCGTATAATATCCTTTCATGTTCACTCGTGCGCAAGAAAATATGAAATACATATTGCTCGATAAACAAACGGCAAAACAAATTTTTCCTCTCTTAAAAGCAAAGATCCCCCATATGCTGGAAGTGAATGCATCAGTCTACTTTAAATAATATTAAAAATTCCTCCAGTCCTTCAAAAAAAATGCATTTATTTACTGTTATGCTTTGAAGCATTTTAATTCTTTTCTTTTTACTGTTTGTTTCCGACATGGAAAGTTCTTTGTTTCATCTTTCAAACTTCTGAAATGCTCTTTTTTCTTGTTTTGAAGGGTTGAGAAGCTTTCGTTTCCTTATTATATCTTAGTGAAATGGTTTTTTCTCTTTCCTTGATTCTTTTTGGCAATACTGTTTAACCCTTTGCAGTCGTATTAAATTTATACTTAGCTCTCATGCAAGTAGGAATTAATTTTCTTTGAACAAACAATATTGCAAAACATACAAAATTATGGAGGAAAAGGAAAATTTATGCTAGATTCGTTAAGTTGATAGAAGCGCCTCCACGGGTTGTGTATGGTGTTTAGCGTCTCTAGTAGCACAACTAGTTCAGAAAACGTTCAGAGCACGTTAAAAACACGTTCTTTGACGTTCAAAAGACGTGTTTTGAACTTTTTTTAAAACCCCAGTGTGACGAAGTTCACATATTTTTCGTGTCTTAAAATAATGTTCCTATGTTTAGCCTTTTAAGTCAAAATTTCGTATTCCGTATTAGTCTCTCTCCCCACTTTGTTTTTCGGCTCGATAAAATGCTCTTTACTTTTGCGCGACGGTATGTCTGGGATTTTCGGGGTTCCCCTTCTAAATTAATTTCGCTTTAGTATCTGCTATGCAACTTCTTGGTGCCTGTCGGTCGTCCGTCTTTGCTTTCTCACGGGGATTGTAGGCTTTTGTTTTGGCGTCGCCAAATTCTGGCACTTCTGTCTCGGCGATAATCATTTAATCCGTTTGTTTCAAATTTTTATATTTATAACGCCTACCGGACAGTTGTCACGTAGTCAGTGTCTTATGAATGGCTCATATTTTACTCGCCAACCTGTAAAAAGCTGGCAGTTTTGTAAAAAATTTTAGTACACTTCTCAATAGCTCTCCGTCAGAGGAGGTTGTATTCCTTTTTATGGGACTCCGGCACGCTGGTGGCCGGAACGATTGTTCCCGGCACGTCACCGGCTGTTGGAGTTTCCTTTTGCCAATGTAAGCCTAAAAAAACTGTTCCTGTTCCTACTTAAGCAAAACAAATGTTCTGCGGACTCTACCGAAGCCTAAATGCTGTTCCCGGTTCTGATAGCGGTGCCTTCTAGCCAGCGGTGTGTATGACGCTCTCGAAATCAAAAGTCATAGACTTGTATGGTTCTCCGTAAAATAAATAAAAACTTTGAGAAAAAAACACACATAAAAGGTTACTGCAAGGCGTAACGATCGTTTCGACCGAAAATTCGTTCGGTCTTCGTCAGACAAACCCTTCCGGACGGAAGGGTTTGTCTGACGAAGTTTGCAGCATGCAAACATTACCTTCAGTGTTCATTCCATTTATGTTGCTCGAATAAAAAGTAGTTCCATGGAATTGTTTAAAACATAAAACTTCGCAGGATAATACTCAAGTGGCACAAGATTCACAAATTGAACTTCGAGCTTAGTCCCTTCCCTTCTTCCTATATTATCCTTTCATGTTCACTCGTGCGCAAGAAAATATGAAATACGTATGCCTCGATAAAGAAACGGAAGAACAAATTTTTCCTCTCTTAAAAGCAAATATCCGCATATGCTAGAGGAAGTGGATGCTTCAGTCTACTTTAAATAATATTAAAATTCCTCCAGGCCTTCAAAAAATGCATATATTTACTGCTATGCTTAGGAGCATTTTAATTCTGTTCCTTTTACTGTTTTGTTTATGACTTGAAAAGTTCTCTGTTTCGTCTTTCAAAACTTCTCAAATGTTCTTTTTTTCTTGTTGAATGGTTGACAAGCTTTTATTTCCTTATTATATCTTAGTGAAATGGATTTTTCTCCTTCCTTGATTCTTTCTTGGCAATATTGTTTAACCGTTTGCAGTCGTATTAAATTTATACATAGCTATCATGCAAGCAAGGAATTAATTTTCTTTAAACGAACAAAGTAAAAATCATGCAAATTTATCAAGGGAAAAGAACATTTATGCTAGATTCATTCAGTTTATAGAAGTACCTCTTCGGATTGTATATAGTGTTTAGCTTCCCTATAAGCACAACTAGTTCAGAAAGGGTTCAAGCACGTTCAAAACACGTTTTTTTTACGTTCAAAAGACGTGTTTTTAATGTTTTTGAACTTTTTTTTTGTCATCTCCAATGGATAAATGTCTTCCCAGATTGTAAGATGATTGGGGCACCACTCTCTACGATCATGAGCCCGGGTTTGACTCCCGGGGGTCTATTCTCCGCAAATCGGTGGAAAATAGAAGTCGTTAATAATGCACCTCCTTATGGAAGAACCTTAGGGAGGATCGTTGATGGGCTCTTATGATTGGTTATTAACAGGTCAGAAAGTTGTTGGAGCTGTCGATAACAAACAACTGGGTCCGTACAGTTGAAAACTAACCACCAACTTGCTTCGAACAACCGAGGGAGAATAGACCTCCCGCCGTGGATTGTGAAAGTGTCCACTCTATCCAAACAGTAAAATATCCAGTAAAATAACCATCAGTAAAATGACACAATCAATAAAATTTCCAATCATTAAAATGTGCCTCATACAGTAATGAGGTAATGTACAAAATTTGAGAATTGTATCCAAAGAACTGTCAGAGGAATGAAGATAAATATACACTCACTTAAACCACTTTTCAGCGCCTTTCAAAGGGGATAAATAGAACGAAAGGAACATCGAACCCTGATCGCATTTCAGGGGTCGTGCAGAAATTGCGAAAGAAAATATTTCCTCCACTCTATCCTTGAACGTTTACATTTAAATTCATATATAGCACCCGATCATCTGTATTAAAGATATCTCATAATTTATGATGAAATTTTGAAATTTTCTGGTGAAAAATCTTTAGTGAATGGGGCACATTTTACTAACTGGGATTTTCTTTGTACAGGGATCGTATAGAAAAGTGTGACTTTTAAAAATTGACTGAGAGAAAAGTTTTCTCAACGGAGTGTTATTTCCGACCTTGTTTTGTACGCTTTTTTAATTTATATTGCACACTTATCTCTAATAGATAAAGAATTGAAGTCAATTGCTACCTTTTTGGGACACCCCGTTTAAAAAAATGTACACTTTCAAACACAATAAATGTTTTGCAGTATTAAGATCTCGATTTATACTGAAAGAAGTATTGCTGACTTTCTTTTAATACAATCAAGCTGAATCGTGGAGAAAAAAAATATGGAAACCATACGCTTGATAAACAAAGGCATGAATAAATTTTCCTCTCCTAAAAGCAAATATCCACAGAGCCTAGTGAAAGTGTATTCTTAAACCCGCTTTAAATGATATTAAAATTTTCTTCTGGATCTCAAAGAAAGTGTATTTATATTTTACCCTTCATGCCAGCTCAGATCTGTTTACTTGAAGTTGTGTTTCTAAGCTTTCTCAGCTGGTAGAGCCTTTTGTTTCTTTCGTTGAGCTTTCCATTTGCTTTTTAGCACTATAGAGTAGTATTTCGTTCACTCCGGCTTTTTCTAGCGTGCGGGGGGGGAGAGAGTAAAATGTTTAAAGTTGCAAAGGTTTGCAATTTTTGATGATTTATCGCCGCGTTTGGCAACAAACAGCTATTTCCCGAAACTGAACGTAGCTTGGCGATATAGTTCATGTTTGGTGAAATCGTGGCAAACGCTACAGTTATTTACAAAGGAGAAGTGTAACTTAGAGAATTTTCATGGCGAAGATTATAAAACAGTTTTATAGAAGACAATGTTAATATAGCTGTCAATTCCAAAAGATGTTTTATGGAAAAAGAAGCAAAATATTGTATACTCATGGATTATGATACACTTTCTGAACAGTATTTATAAAGGTGAAGTATAATACTTAGAATAAGGCTCACAAAGATTGTAGAACAATTTTAGTAAGCGATTTTAATTTATATTTCAATCCCTAAGATGTGTTTTGTGGAAAAAGAAAGACAAACACCATACACTCATGGATTATGTTCCAAACAGTATTTATAAAGGTGAAGTATAGTTAGAATATGCTTGGCGAAGATTGTAAAACAGTTTTAGCAGGCGATTTTAATATAAATTTCCATTCTCAGAAGGGGTTTGATGGAACAAGAAAGATAAAGCACGGCACACACTTGAATAATCACACACTTTCCAACTTAATGAAATAAGAAAGAAAAAGAGGGACGACGCATGGATTATGATACACTTTTAATATACAACACTTTAGTGAGTATTTGAATATGAAAATGTTTTAGAATGTTTTTTTTCTTCACAAACAACTCTACTTTAGAAACTATTTTATTTCCTCTTCAGTAATGAAACTTTGCTTATATCGATTTCATTTATTTTCCACTTGCAACACTCAAATAAAACAAGACAAACTATTAAATAAAAAAATTTCAAACATAATAAATGTGTTGTAGCATATTCTATTCGAATTATACTGAAAGAAGTATTGGTCCCTTTCTTTTTAATACATTCAAATTCACTCCTGCAGAAAAAAAATATATAAAAAAACCAAACGTTTGATAAGCAAACGTATGAATATATTTTCCTCTCCTTAAAGCAAATATCCACAGATCTTTGTGAAAGTGTATTCTTAAACCCGCTTTAAATAATATTAAAATTGTTTCCGGCTCTCAAAGAAAATGTATATTTATTTTACCCTTCAGGCCAGCTCAGATCTGTTTACTTGATGATTTGTTTTGTTCTTGTTTCACAAAATTTCAGTCTTCGGTTATCCCAGTTTCACTGATGTCTTTGAATATTTTTATTCACTCTCTTCGAAGAAAAAGGTAAATTTATTACTGAACGAGTAGACTGATATACAGGCTATCCCAAAAAGGTGGTAACGGGCTTTAATTTTTAACTATTTCAGATAAGTAGGCAATGTAAATTGAGAAAAATTTCAAAATAAGGTAAGTAGTAAGACTCCGTTAAAAAAAAAAATTGTCATTCATTTACAAAAACTTGGAATTTCTAAATTTGTTTACGACACCGCAAAGCCCAAACTGTAAGATGTGCCCCATACAGTAATGAAGTGATGAACAAAATTTCGGTCTTTCATCATAAAACGTGTCAGAGATATCTTTAAAAAAAGATTATTGGAGTTTATACATTATTTTGAATGTAAACATTTATTGCTCGAGTGAAAAAAAAAGATTACCTTTCGTAATTCCTAGCCTATCCCTGAAACGCTATCAGTCGACGTGATTATTTCCCATCGATAGCCATTGAAAAGTGGTTTAAGTCAGCGTTATATTCATCTTCATATCTCTAACACTTTTTAGAATATCATTCTCAAATTTAGTGCTTCGATTCTTTAGTGTATGGAGCACGTTTTGCTAATTGGGAACTTTTTGTACGAAGGCTGTATAAAAATTTAAAAATTGTAACTTTTTAAAAGTGAACGAGAGGATTATTTTTCGTATCGTAATCTTTTTTCCAACTTTATGTTGAACATTTTTTCAATTTACAGCTCCCACTTATCACTAATAGATAAAGACTTAACCTATTTGGGGAAACCCCACGTAATTTCTCGCAAATTTAGTAAATGCATTCTTTAAAGGCACCTAATTTCAATTGTATAATTCCTTAAAATATTGTAAACTAACTTAATATTTCTCTTATTTGTCAAAATAATTAATTTTGGGAAAACGGAGTGCTGAAGGAACATGAGTATATTTATTTTAATACATGCTAAGTTTAATACCTCTATTCTTTTATCCATTAAGATTTATTATTATTGTATAAAAGATATTCTTAAACAACAAGTCAAACTGCTTAAAAGAAAACCACACAGTCATGACAAATACTACACGACATTCACTTAAAGGGTTATCTAGTACTTATGTTTGATTATTGAAGTGCTTTATTCCACACATATGCTTGCTATTTTATTAATTCATTCGTAAAAGATGCATTATTCAATCTTTTCGTTTGATAATTTTACTGTGGATTGGTAAAATCTACATGCCCTGCAGCGTAACCCCCTAAATCATGCTGATGTGGAAGTATCATTAGATTTTAAATTAAGACACCAAATTAAAAATGCTTTAAAAACACTTAATTGGAACACTGTAACCGTCTAGGGAAAAATACTCGTAAAACAAGCTGATTATGTGTTCCGTTTTTAAAAGGAGCAGTTTAATTTATGTTGTAAATTAATTAAATTTTCTCTCACTTAAAAAGTTGTCTTGTTAAGGATTCCTAAGTGTGCAAGAAAGAGTTCAAAGTTGCATTAAACACGAAATTAATTGTAATTTGATACGTGTTCAGTAATTAAAATGAAGCTGTAGTTTTAACCGAAAAGCTTAAAAATCAAAATATCAGACTCAATTAAAATAAATTAATTCCTATAAATTATCTCAGAGTAACATATAAGTCATAGATAAAGTTAAATAGATTGTATATTTTTTATTATAACAAACGTACACCCCAAAAAGTATTCGAGCAGGAAATTCTATTTAGATTTGTAATATTGTTTTGAAACGCACACTTATAGATTGATGTCATTTTGACTTTCTAGTCTATGAAAATAATAATATACGAACTTCAGTAGGAAATTATCTCTTGCTCGATACTTTTTAGTGGGTACACGAATTTTATTCTAATCACTTTTGTATCTTGATTCTTAAATAAAATGACTAGTAATTATCGCATTAGTGGTACGTACTAATGAGCATCTGATGACTAATTAGAGGCTGATTATTTTTATTGTGCTGTGTTCAGCATTAGATGTAGCCCACCAATGACACTTGAACTGAATGAGACACAGAGCATTGGTAGAAGTATGATGAAAGATTTAAGGTTCTGGCCTACTAAACGGCTCTCGATCTGTTTGGAGTTTTGGACGATGTTCTCTAGATTTAACAAACCAGAAAGCAATTTATCATAAGTATTATTTCAGCAAACAATTCAAGAGTGCACATCACACTACAGAAATGCGAGTAAATAAATAGAAATTTATACCATGTGGCGAGGAAGGTGAGGGGGGCTCTGCAACCGGGTGTTTTCTTCACCCCATTGTTTCATGATTTTCTTATCCACAGCAATCCTTAGTAGCACAGCTGGTCAGAAGACGTCCAGAAGGCGTTCTTTGAACGTTTTTGAACGTTCTGTGGACGTTCTTCGAAATAGTTTTGCTGCTAGGGACAGGAGAAAACTTCGATCTCTACCGGCTACCTCCACCAACCTACCTTCCACTGAAAACAAGTGAAGTGCCTGCCGTACGCACCCTAGTCGCACAAACTAGTTCAAAAGACGTTCAGAAAACGTTTTTTTTTAACGTCTTTGAACGGTTTTGAACCAGTTGTGCAACTAGGGAGGCTTTTTGCCGCATGTACGCTTTCTACTTTGATCGCCGCCGTCGAACTCAAATCTAGACTTCGAGGCAGACTATCTAGACTTTGATCTAGACTTCGCGTGCCAAAAAGAACTTCTTTGACACAGCTGGCTGTGTAGCACGCAATTGCCGATTCTTTCGACCTCCACATTTATCGTAGTTAAATCGAGGAATGGCAATGGCTAATATCAAAGAAAACCAATTGCGAGCTACATTGCCAGCTGTATCAAAAAAGTTCTTTGTGGCACGTAATTGGTGATTCTTTCGACAGCCACATGGTTGGTAGTTAAATCATGGTATGGAAATGATTACACTTGTTCAGCGATGAGCAGTCTGTCCAATTATTCTTCTATGTCAATGTTTTCTTTTGAAAGAAAGATGAATAATGTATCCCCCTTAAAATCCCTTCCTCCTAACTCTGTAGGAGACCGTGGTCTTGTTTTTTTTTTTTTTTTAATACCTATTTTAAACAAATGGCATACAATCGAATTTACAAAACAAATATGATCTATAAACAAACATTAGAATATTGCATTTGACTTCCTGAAAGACAAATATTCATATATCCCGAAGGAAGTAAGTGTGTTCGTCGGTCCACTTTAAATAAGGTTTGATACCATATGGAAAAACTTTTATTATCTTTCATGGGAAATCTATTTACATTTGTATTTTAGAATTTTTATTTATTTATTTTTTATTTTTGAGAATTTCCAACGTAGAAGTTCTTTGTTATTCTCTTCAAACCTTCATATCTCAACAGCGAAAACTTTTAACATTTTTTGCTACAATATGCAGAAATAGATTATAAACACATTGAAATTCAATTCATTTTTCACTTTTGCAATTTTAAAAGTTTATCGACCAAAATATGTTTGCTGTAGAGTTCAATAAAACGGTTATTTTTATTTTTGTATTACCCAGCTTGTATGGTGGATAAAACACCGTACTAGGTTGATTTACCTGAAGTCGGGTTCGATCCCGACTGGCGTGCTGTCATTGTCCCGCTTCACGAGGTTGGTCACTACGGTGCCCCAAATGGAACTATCACGCTACCAGATTGAACCATCACTATATTCTCGTCAGTTGCTGTAGCCAAGAGGAGGTCAGGGGGTCTACCCAGAATTTTGACATCGAAATGTATGTCGTCACAGCTTATAACCCGTAACTATGTGAGTTGCAGAATTATAACCCGACACTGCTGAAGATTTCTGGCTACCGCAACTGATTCAAACATAGAGGACTAGGACATTAAAGAAGCAGAGCGCTTTGACCAGCCTAATGATGCTGATGAGACCCGCTACGAAGATCTGTGGAAGAAGATAAAATATTCTACACCTATGAGAGTTTGCTAAAAGAGTTAGACTTTAGTGCCATGTCCATTAGTCGAGCTAGAAGCATCGCATAAAATCCAAGGAGATAAAAATAATAGTTTCGATGAAATAGTGCATGTTAGACACATCTGAACTTTTCTTCAATCATACTTTCATTGCATAACTGATTTAATTAACAAGCCTGGCAGGTAGCTTTTAGTAAGATTGTTATTACGTGTGTCACTTTGCAATTCTAAATCATGATTCAGATCAAAAGATGAAATTTGCTGTAGAAGTTCAAGTAAAACGTTTTTTTGAACTTTTGTAATGGTGAACCAACTTTTTGTAATGGTAGTATAACACCGTACTAGGGTTTCGTATTTACTGATAAATTATGGGTGGGCTCGATCCCCGACTGCGCGATGGCTGTCATTGGTGGCTCGCGCCTTCATAGGGCGCCGTTAGCTCTACGCCTACTGGGTGCCCCCATACTGAAGAGACCAACAACTCCGACCTCAGTAGCGGCCAATGCTTCCAGGGGCTGAGGCCCGACATTGGAAAGAAAAAAAAATTGTATTGCATGAAAATATATTATACCAAAATGTTTCTTAACCCATTTATGCCTAGTGTCCCTTTTTCGGGACGGCATTTTCGCTATCAATCGAAGGCGTTATTGATTTTTTTTAGCCTTTATTCCCGAACATTGAACCTCAACTCCACAAAATATTTTAGCATGACCAAGTAAGATGTTGGCATTTCAATTTATATACATAATGATTTTGAAAGAAATCATCCCTTGTTCAAGAAGTTGGCATCAGACCTTTATCTATTATTGCTGTTATTAGCAAAAGTCACAAAAATATCGGGGCACGAGTGGGTTAACCCTTTGAGGCGCAACCCTTTCCCAATGCTGGAAAAAGGGCAGCCGTTGCCATCGATCGACTTAACTACCAGCAAGATGGCGGACGATCGAAACGTTCATCGCGTGACACAGATCTAGAGGCCCTTTTTTGACGCAGCTGGCTGTGCGCACAGCCAGCTGTCGGCTGTCAGCCAGCTATCCAGCTGTTCTCGCGTTCTTCCATTTTTCAGCAGATGTCAGTGCTGTTAAAAATAATCGTGACCATTTTTTTACGGGAAAGGACGTGCTAAAAAGTACAGAATTCTCGTTGAGCAATGTCCCCCGCAACTATTTTTATAGAAATCCAATCTATTCTTCGTGACTGGCAACAGTCAAAACGTTAGAGTTGGGTGTTCACAGAGCGGGATCACTGCGCCTTAAAGGGTTAAGAGTTTGACAATCATTCAAGACAATCGTTAGTATTCTTGCTCCGTTGACCAACGAAAAAGCACTACCAGTGCTGAAATAACCAACGGTGCAACTGCTGAAGGGCAAAATACAGTTACGTGTTACCATATTAATTAAATAACCCAAACTTTTCAGAATTCTTTCTAATTATAAATATGCTCAATTTTTCTAGAAAAAAAAACAGTCATTCAAATATTTTTTAATAAACTATAATAACTTATATAACTTCATTAACAATGGATAACTTACACGCTTAAACCAAACGAGCGAAATTCGATCAGTCGGAGCGATTTTTGGATCAGTTTTCAAAAGTGCGCTTCTCCTTCAAGAGCGTTTTTCGATCACAAGAGCGGAGCGAAATATAACAATAAGCGAGGAGGGGAGTTCTCAGAAAAAAAGAGGAAGCGAGGAGAAGAATTTTCAGAAAAAAGACTAGTTAAAAAGCACTGTCGTGGAAATACCGGTAGGTTTCCGCGGAAACGGATCGCTCCACAATGCATCGTTTTTTTTTTCGCTCTTTGGGTTTAAGCGTGTATATAACAATGGATATTTTGAAGATCTGCAACACAGTGTATAAAGGGTTTAGCTTTTTAATATCCTTTGCCTGTTTTACACTCGTCCTGCGGTTTTAAATTTAAATTCAAAGATGTGGTGAATTAGTAAATGCGTATTTTTTGTGAAAAATTAAAAAATATGTTTTGAATCATGCATTAAAGCTTTACAGTTTTTTAATATTTTTTAAAGCATTAGTGCTGACTTTTTTCCAACTCAAAATACTCGAAACACCATCTTTAGCAAACTAATACCCCAACAGAAGGTTTCCGTGCTGCAGATAAGTTGTAAAAAAATTGTCATGTTAAAAATATGTCGTTTAACAGATCCAAAGTTGTCTTTGAACAGAATTGGCTTACGTCGGAGAGGCCGGGACTGCGAAATATCTTCTTTAAATAGAGATCGTTGTTAACCCTTTAACGCGCAGTGTTCCCGCTCTGGGAACACCCAACTCTGACGTTTTGACTGTTGCCAGTCACGAAGAATAGATTGGATTTCTATAAAAATAGTTGCGGGTGATATAGCTCCACGAGAGTCCTTTACTTTTTAGCACGTCATTTCCCGTAAAAAAAATGGTCAAGATTATTTTTAACAGCACCGACATCTGTTGAAAAATGGAAGAATGCGAGAACAGCTGGATAGACTGGCTGTGCCGCAGAGGCAGCTGTCGTCAAAAAAGGGTCTCTAGATCTGTGGCACGCGATGAACGTTTCGATCGTCCGCCATCTTGCTGGTAGTTAAGTCGAGCGATGGCAACGGCTGAACTTTTTTCAACATTGGGAAAGGGTTGCGCCTGAAAGGGTTAAGTAGAGCGTCGTTAGGAGGGCGTCGTTAAACGGAGGGCCACTGTAATTTTTTTTAAGAGTTCTTTTATTATAGTGCGTGTTTTACCTCAACTGCTGTCCATTTTACCTAATTTTCAAGGAGAAAAAAAAGAACTGCTGTTAACCTTTTACAGACTGAATTGAGATCCAGGCATATTTCAATTTTTTGTCATATTTTGTCTTCTAATGCGTTAGTTAAAAGATATTGTGTACAATGGGGGGAATATTGTGTACAATTTTCACTGCGTTCCCAAATGGGAGCATGGGACATTTCTTACTATATTTATACAGTGGTTCCAAAAACGGGGTATACTGATGGAAAGTTTAAATAGTAAGTGAAATATGAAAAAGTAATAAAAGATTTATTTTAAATTTCAAGTAAATATATGAATTAAGTTTGAAGGGGAAGGTGGTGTATCAAGATAGCTCTGTAAAAATTTATGAAAATGGCTATTTTCATGGGTTTTTTTAGTTTCTCACTAATGATAGAAATGCAACATCTATTTCAAGAAATCAAGTCATCTTTTAGCTTTATCTGCTAATTTTTTTTCAAGTCAATATTGATAAAATTTCATTTTTTAATAAATTTCTGATGTCATTATCCCAATTGGAAACATTGGACTGTAAACGGTTAGTAAAATTTAATATTTTTGCATTTAAAACTATTGCAGTTGTATAAAATCTTTTCAGGCGTGAAGGGAATGGATGAATTGCATAAAGCAATACAAAAAAGTTGCACGTTTAACCCTTTGAGGCGCAACCCTTTCCCAATGCTGAAAAAGGGGCACTCGTTGCCATCGCTCGACTTAACTACCAGCAAGATGGCGGACGATCGAAACGTCGATCAAACGACAGCTGGCTGTGCCGCACAGCCAGCTGTCGTCAAAAAAGGGTCTCTAGATCTGTGGCACGCGATGAACGTTTCGATCCTCCGCCATCTTGCTGGTAGTTAAGTCGAGCGATGGCAACGGCTGCCCTTTTTTCGGCATTGGGAAAGGGTTGCGCCTCAAAGGGTTAATTTTAATCTTCAAACATCACATTTTTTTAGCGGTCTCACAGCAAATAATTGTGTAGGCGAAAATACTACTAATACTACACTCATGTCCATAAATTAAGGATAATGAAGTTCAGGCAAAGAAAGAGAAAGAAGCAAAACAAATTTGACTTATTTGTAAAGTCTATTTATTAAACAAAAAGTAAAGAGCAAAAAAGATGCTATATGTTTGACATAATTAATAAAAATTGCAAGTTTTACTCCCTTGACCAAATTTCAAAAAAGAACCTATTTACAAAAAACAGTATAAAATGGTTAGTAGGATGGTTAATACGGAGTATGTCTCCCGGACGATGCAATACAGGCCTGACAACGCCTAGGCATGCTGAGTATCAAATGATCAATCTGATCTTGGGGAATATTACACCACTCATCAAGCAATGCACTCCGAAGTTCCGGTAGACAGGTGGGAGGGGGTTGACGGGCTGCAATTCGTCGGCCAAGCATATCCCAGACATGCTCTATTGGATTCAAGTCCGGTGAGTATGCTGGCCAATGCATACGGGTGATATCCTCCGATTGAAGGCATTCGTCTACAATGTTTGCACGGTGAGGACGGGCGTTGTCATCCATAAACACAAATTCAGCACCCATGGCGCCCCGAAACAAACGTACATGTTGTTCTAGAATGACATCCCGATAGATGTGGCCTGTCATCGTTACACTCTGAACATGCAGGTCAGTTCTGGAACCAAGAATAATTCCCCCCAAACGAGCCATCCTGCACCACCGTAACGGTGTCTTTCAATGGTGTTCTCTTGGTGGTAACGGGTACCTGGCGCTCTCCAGATGAATGTCCGGCGAGAATCAGACTCCAAACTAAACCTGGACTCGTCGGAAAACATCACACAAGACCACTGTTGCGGTGTCCACAATGCATGCTCTCTACTCCAGGTTAATCGCAGGCGACAGTGAGTTGCGGTAAGTGGAACACATCTGACAGGCCTACGAGCATATAGACCAATGTGCCCTAAGCGTCTGTACACGGTCTGCCTTGAAACTGTCGTACCGGTAGCTGAAGAGAGCTGACGAGACAGGTCTGATGCTGTACTCCGTCTGTTTCTTTTGGCAGTAACTGCCAAAT
This sequence comes from Cheiracanthium punctorium, assembly GCA_038373885.1. NCBI lineage: Eukaryota > Metazoa > Arthropoda > Arachnida > Araneae > Cheiracanthiidae > Cheiracanthium > Cheiracanthium punctorium. Next base: position 16,731 of record JAWZYV010017943.1, read on the forward strand.
AGCGGTCCTCATTCGGCGTTGTAACTCGGGGGCGACCTGTGCTGTAACGTCTACTCACATTACCATCATCTTGGAATCGTTGCCAAAGCCTGGAGATGACACTCTGGGCGATTCCAAGTTCCTCGGATACTTCCAGCTGGGTACGTCCACATTCCAGTCGTCCGATAACTCTGCCACGTAAAACATCATCCAAATGCCTCCTTTGTGCCATAACTATGCGGTTTTTGCACTGAAAGGCTTTCACAGCGCTTGTGAACAATTTTACTTCTTTGCCACCATTCCTTATATACCCCTCTCTTACACTCTCGTCATTGTGACGTACCATCCACGCCATCTGGTGGTTTCCTGTAATTTGCATATTCTTCTTCAAGATGTGTGTGATCATTCCACAGGTGAAATTTTTATTTTAGAGATCAATTTCTGTGTGATTCTGAATTATCCTTAATTTATGGACATGAGTGTATAATAAGTTTCCCACTAATGATAGAAATGCAACATCTATTTCAAGAAATCAAGTCATCTTTTAGCTTTATCTGCTAATTTTTTTTTCCAGTCAATATTGATAAAATTTCATTTTTTATTAAATTTCTAATTTCATCGTCCCAATAGGGAACATTGGACTGTAAAAGGTTAAAAATTTTAATATTTTTGCATTTAAGACTATTGCAGTTGTATAAAATGTTTTCAGGTGTGAAGGGAATGGATGCATTGCATAAAGCAACACAAAACAGTCGCATGTTTAAGATCATTAGTAACATAAAGCAGCCAATGCATAAAGAATGCCTATTTTAAGCCGTTTTGCCGCCACCTTACTCTGATATTCGCTATGATCAATTTTAATTTAGTATTTTTTTAGGAAAAAAATAATTAAATTTTGACTACGCATGTTAGCAACTTTTATGGAGCCATTATTGACCGATTTATGAAAACAAAGTTTTTGACCCAACATTGCTCTGCATTTATGGCTGAGTGTATAAATACCCTGAGCGCGGTAATTGACTGAATTGATGTGGGGATCGGGCCTTTCGCACGACCATCCTTCTAATGGTCTGGAGTTTTGAAGGGTTTTCTCCAAATGCAACATAAATACGCGTTAGAAGCCATTAAAATGTCATCCGCCGAAGGCTACCGTCACTAGGAATAACCCTCAAGTCGCTTTGACTTACTACACAATACAATACTGAATCCTTTTTACGTTCCCTACTTTTCCTAAAAATTTGTGGTTATATTTTTGAGACACTTTTATATAGGCGCATGTGTTATTTACAAAGCTCTTTATAAACCCTATAACCCTTTGACGCGCAACCCTTTCCCAATGCTGAAAAAAGGGCAGCCGTTGCCATCGCTCGACTTAACTACCAGCAAGATGGCGGAAGATCGAAACGTTCATCGCGTGCCACAGATCTAGAGACCCCTTTTTTGACGACAGCTGCCTCTGCGGCACAGCCAGTCTATCCAGCTGTTCTCGCATTCTTCCATTTTTCAACAGATGTCGGTGCTGTTAAAAATAATCTTGACCATTTTTTTACGGGAAATGACGTGCTAAAAAGTAAAGGACTCTCGTGGAGCTATATCACCCGCAACTATTTTTATAGAAATCCAATCTATTCTTCGTGACTGGCAACAGTCAAAACGTCAGAGTTGGGTGTTCCCAGAGCGAAACCACTGCGCGTTAAAGGGTTGCTCTGGGAACACCAAACTCTGACGCTTTGTCTGTTGCCAGTCGCGAAGAATAGATCTGATTTCTATAAAAATAGTTGCGGGTGACATAGCTCCACGAGAATCCTTTACTTTTTAGCACGTCATTTCGCTTAAAAAATGTCACGATTATTTTTAACAGCACGGACATCTGCTTAAAAATGGAAGAATGCGAGAACAGCTGGATAGATTGCCCAATGCTGAAAAAGGGCAGCCGCTGTCATCGCTCGACTCTACTGCCAGCTGTGCGGCACAGCCAGCTGTCGTCAAAAAAGGGTCTCTAGATCTGTGGCACGCGATGAACGTTTCGATCGTCCGCCATCTTGCTGGTAGTTAAGTCGAGCGATGGCAACGGCTGCCCTTTTTTCAGCATTGGGAAAGGGTTGCGCCTCAAAGGGTTAATTTTAACCTTCAAACATCATATTTTTTTAGCGGTCTCACACATGGGCGCCGATAGCATAGGGCAAGGGGGGCAATTCCCCCCTCTGGATTTTTGTATGCCGTGTTTTCCCTTGCTTTTTTGCTCTTTCCAACATGGTAACCATACGTTAAAGTAGTCTTTGCCCCTCCCTGGAGTAGTCTTTACCCCCCCTGGCAAATATTCTCATGGTATCACAGCAAATAATTGTGTAGGCGAAAATATCAAATTATGTATTCACGCAAGGACGGCGCAGGTATTTCATACAACGATCCCTGATTAGTTTAACAACAGCATTATACATATCGTACAATCAGCTATTTGTTTACCCGACACACATTCACTCAACAAACAGAAACAGTAAAAAGACAGAAGATAAACAGAAAACTCCTCGAGTAAAACAATATTCCTCGAGTAAACGCATTGAAAATGTTTTAGCTGAACTCCACATTCAAACTTGAAAAGCAAAGGCACGATAAGTAAAAAAAAAAAAAAAAAAAACAGAAGAAAATAGCGAGCAAGGAATTTCAAATCATGCTCCGACACACTTTTATAAGGAATCGCGAATTCTCTGAGGGTATTTGAACTTTTTAAAGGAATTCGATTACGTGCATCTGTATAAACAAAACTTCGTCGATATCCGTTTGTTTAGGGAAGCAGTAGAGGAGGCAGCACTCGGGAAAATTCTTTGCGATAAAATGTATCGAACAGATTATGGGCTTTTATAAAGTCAGAAATCATGTTGCTTCGAATACTTATTGTTCAGCACGAAAGTTCAAGCAGTTAAAACTTGAGGGGAAAAGGAATTTAGATAATAAGAACAAAAGAGGATTGGTTTTAAAAATTGTTTAAATAACATCGGTCAACAACAGAATTTTTTTTTTTTGGGGGGGGAGGGAGGGGGGGTTCCTGTTCTCATGCTTAAATTCTGATTCTAGACATTGAAAAACACTTAAATTTTCATTTTTAGTTCTTGAAGTTTGCTTTTCTCTGATTTACGTCGATAAGTACATTTTAATTTATTTCATAAACGAAAGATGGCAGCACTTTGAATAACACGAAAGTAAAGTGTATTATTATTTGTAACTCTGTAGTATTGCTTGTAGTAGTATTATTTGTAATATTATTATTTGTTTGTATTATTATTTGCTCATACGAACATAAAAGAAATACGAAAAATATTCACTTTTAGACATTAGTTTCTTATTATTTTACATTTATATGTTATTGTTTATCACAAATATTGAATAAGAAAGACTTTTATATCTAACAAAAACTTTTGTGATCATAATTTAGAGTGGAATTATAAAAATATATATATAAATCAGTGATTTTTGCCAAAAAAAATTGAAAAATTGCTTTAATTTCTACAAAAGCAAACCTTCATAATAAAAAAAATTACTTTCCTTAGTTTTGGCGTAGGCGAAACTAAAATTTAACATGTAGAAGTCAGACCCAAAAATCGTGTTGATCGATGTAATGTGTGTCGTTCTGCTCACAGCAAAGCATAGAAAAATACAAAAAACTATCGAGTAAAACTTATTATTTTATGGTGATCCTGCGAACACGTACATAGCAAGTCAAAAATAAACTGAATTAGCGGTAACCGCCAGACCTGGACGACTGGATAATGAACTAGTGTATTCGCCATGTGCGTAGTAGTCGAATTTGTCTCTCTTGAGTACAATTAGAGATGAGAAGGGCTCAGGCCGAGCCCGGGCTGGGACTCTGTAATTCACGATTGGCTTCGGGCTCAGGCAAATTTCTCCTTTGTTGAACATACTCCTTGCACACGGATTTTAAAAAGTGGTTCACGGGAGAAACAAACTAATTGTTATTATTTGATGAACTTGATTACAAAGAATTGGAAAGTGCATGAAGTGCTTGCCATTATATTTGCCTTTAACACTTTAACGCGTACTGTTCCCGCTCTGGGAACCCCAAACTCTGACGTTTTGACTGTTGCCAGTCACGAAGAATAGATTGGATTTCTATAAAAATAGTTGCGGGTGACATAGCTCCACGAGAATCCTTTACTTCTTAGCACGTCATTTCCCGTACAAAAAATGGTCACGATATAACAGCACTGACATCTGCTGAAAAATGGAAGAATGCGAGAACAGCTGGATAGATTGCCCAATGCTGAATAAGGGGCAGCCGTTGCCATCGCTCGACTTAACTACCAGCACGATGGAGGACGATCGAAACGTTCATCGCGTGCCACAGATCTAGAGACCCTTTTTTTGACGCAGCTGGCTGTGCCGCACAGCCAGCTGTCGTCAAAAAAGAATCTCTAGATCAGTGCTGAAAAAAGTGATCAGTGCTGCCCAATGCTGAAAAAAGGGCAGCCGTTGCCATCGCTCGACTTTCCAGCTGGCTGTCGTCAAAAAAGGGTCTCTAGATCTGTGGCACGCGATGAACGTTTCGATCGTCCGCCATCTTGCTGGTAGTTAAGTCGAGCGATGGCAACGGCTGCCCTTTTTTCAGCATTGGGAAAGGGTTGCGCCTCAAAGGGTTAATTTGCGCAAAGGCAAAATGTATGATATTCTATCGATGAAGTCATTGTATTTTATATATCTATTACCTGAAATTTCGTTCTCGGGCTCGGACCGGCTCGAATTAAAAGTTGTCGGGCTCGGGTGGCTCGGGCTTTACAGAAATAACCCCAAGCTCATGTCAAGTGCGCATGTCTCTCACGCGAGAGTAACATCACAAAGATTGATGTTCTTTTTGTGTTATTAATAAATGTTTTTGATGCTGTAACTTCGACACGATAAATCATCACAATCTACAGCAGCCACTTGAACTACGACTTTCTCGAATTTAGATGAAGCCTTGTCCAATTACACTTACCAGATTACCCGCAATTTTAGACAGTTAGCACCAGTACCGCTGACAGTACCAGTGCTTCAAGAACCGTAACAAGCATTTTTTTTTATATTGCTTCTTTGTACACAACGTATCTCTAATCCAAGCCAAAACTTCCTTATCAACAGTTATCCTTTACTAGAAGCTTTTTATATTAATAATAATAATTATTATTATTATTATTATTAATTTATTATTAGATTTTTGTCATCGCGTCCTGTTCATAAGCGTAAAGTTTTCAAAATTACTGGGGGGGCCGGGCCCCACAACCACATATATTCACGTCAGTGGCGTAGCCAAGGGGGTTGGGTCATAACCCCCCATAAGGAATTTTTTGCCTTACAAAATGTATATTCTTCACTCCCTTATCATACACCCGTATACATATATGTGAGTTGCAGAAGTCGTAACCCCCCCCCCAAGAAAAATTTCTGGCTACGCCACGGATTCACTTACATATAACTTACTCATAGCTGCCAACTACTAAGGAATATAATTAACCACTTTTTCTACATGATTTTTCGGCTTAAAACATAGCAAAATTTTTGTGATGCGCGCGCGAGCTGGTTACTATTTTGAAAAAAAGATAATTAAAAAATATACTGTTTACAAAAAGTGGTTAGTTATATTCCGTAGTAGTTGGCAGCTATGACTTAAGTGTAAATTATTGAAGGCGCTCGAGCTCTATGGATCCATAGAATTCTACACCTCTGTAAGGTAAGTATCCATGTTAGTATCTTCCTACCATGTTATAAGTTAAAAAAAGAAGCAAAGGGAGAAAAAAAAAAAAATTCGATGAGATAGTGCATTTTAGACACATCTGAACTTTTCATCATTTCATACTTTACATTGAATAATCTGATTTTAATTAACCAGAGCCTGGCGAGGGCAGCTTATAGTAATATTGTGTGTTACGTGGGGAAACAATGAATACTAAATCACGATTGAAATCAAAAGAAGAAAATTTTTAATAGTACAAGTAAAGTTTTTTTTAAACGTTTGTAAATGGCGCGAAATACTTTTTTTTATGTTAGTATAATTAGTTTTCTGTATTGAGTGGTAAATTATTGGGTGGGCTCAGCCCCTATTCACAATTTATTGGGGGGGCTCGGGCCCCACGGGCCCATATAACTCTACGCCTATGGTCCTGTTAAAAAAAACGCACAAACATACATATTTATCCAATAAAAACTTCTAAAAAGCATTAAAACTACCCTCTATCAAACAAGCTTAAAGAAAAAAAAAAAACCCTGACCAAAGAAGTTTCTGATATCATTCAAAGAATCTGACCCCTCTCTTTACGATCAAATGTACATAAACAACGTAATTCATAAAGAATGTAATGTTGCTACAATTTATTTCCAGTATTGCATAATGAACAACAGACATTATTTTCAAGTAAACGGCATAAAATTTTAACTAAAATGTTGGAAAAAAGCACTCAGAAATTGAGAGGGCATACTTTATTAATTCAGTGTATTGCGATGCAACGTTATAAATATGAAGCAATGCATGGTTAAGGACGAGATTTTAAGATAAATTTAGTTTAAACTATTGAAACAGAGAGACTGTTCCAGTTTATTAATTCCGTACATTTTGATGAAACGTTAGAAATATGAAGCAGTGCATAGTTAAGGACGAGATTTTAAGATAAATTTAGTTTAAACTATTGAAAGAGAGAGACTGTTCCAGTTTATTAATTCCGTATATTTTGATGAAACGTTAGAAATATGAAGCAGTGCATAGTTAAGGACGAGATTTTAAGATAAATTTAGTTTAAACTATTGAAACAGGGAGACATGTTCCAGTTTATTAATTCCGTATATTTTGATGAAACGTTAGAAATATGAAGCAGTGCATAGTTAAGGACGAGATTTTAAGATAAATTTAGTTCAAACTATTGAAACAGAGAGACTGTTCCAGTTTATTAATTCCGTATATTTTGATGAAACGTTAGAAATATGAAGCAGTGCATAGTTAAGGACGAGATTTTAAGATAAATTTAGTTTAAACTATTGAAACAGAGAGACTGTTCCAGTTTATTAATTCCGTATATTTTGATGAAACGTTAGAACTATGAAGCAGTGCATAGTTAAGGACGAGATTTTAAGATATATTTAGTTTAAACTATTGAAACAGAGAGACTGTTCCAGTTTATTAATTCCGTATATTTTGATGAAACGTTAGAAATATGAAGCAGTGCATAGTTAAGGACGAGATTTTAAGATAAATTTAGTTCAAACTATTGAAACAGAGACTATATCTTCTCAATTTCTGAGTGCTTTTTTCCTAACATTTTCTCTATATTCTAAAAAAAAGTAAAGGTCACTGTCGCTGGCGCTGTCAATAGCTTGTTGGCCTATCTCCTCCTAAACCGTGGGGATTTGAGTTTCGACTAAGCTGCCCACAGATTCGAAAAATTCCGAGGAACCTGCTAAGCTGACTTAAATTTCGAAAATCGAATTATTTTAGAAGATATTAATAAAAAACTGAAAAAATAAGCAGAGTGATTGCCAGATTTGGCATAAAATCATTCATTCCTTTGCAACAAAGCGTTTCCAAGTATCTAGAATCGCGTGAAATTCACAAACATGAGTTAGAATGACGCCCATTTTACGCCAAATTAAAAGTATATGAAATAGATAACTCAAAGTGTGTTACACAAAGTTAAGAATTTTCAAATAGTAAGTTCGCTTAGACAAGAGGAGTTTAGAATGAGCGACTATTCGTTTTCCCAAAACAGAATAACTCATTGTAACTGATTTTAAAAGCGCCATCTTGCCATTAGGAATTTGGCAAAATAGTATCTTTCCAAGCAGGGTGAATAAGCTTCGAGTTCCAGAATACTGGAACCCTGTAGCTTGAAAACGAAAAAGTGCAGATTATTTTAAAGGCGGTTCGGTCCAGCTGCAGTATTTCCTACCAGTAGACATATTTGGTGACGTTAACTATGCCTATTTGCCAGCGTGGCGAGATGATATAATTCCTGGTGCTAAATGCGCCAATCTGAAAAGGATTATGTATATAAAAATATGGATAACTGTTTTCCGGGAACCTTGCATGAGCAGTAATTATAGGTCGTTAGCATGTGTAAATCGCCAAATAATGAAAGTCGCCATGGGTGGCAAGCTATCCTAGCTGTTCCGTAGTTTTTATCAAAGAAAACATGTGGAGTACTGTTTTCTTAGAGATAATTATTAACTATACCTATTCGCAAGTCGCCAAATAATGAAAAATCGCCATATGTGGCAAATACGCAAAATGTCCAATACGTTTTACATAATTAAAAATACAGCTGAAACAGATTTTCTGATTTTATTACGCTTTAACTCCTAATTAATATAACTTTTGAATGGCAACATTAAATATTATTGTGTTTCTGAGGAGTGCAAATTATTTTTCCATGATTATACAGAGTCCGCACTCCAGGTGGAGTATAGCTCAGGACCCGTAGAACACGGATTGCTAATAACAAAATATTTACCGTGATATATTGGAGTGGTCTACAGTGGTGGCGCTAGACTTTCCCCGACGAAGGGGGGGGGGGGCACAAACATACATGTACATATGCTGAGTGGCGTATCCAAGAGGGGGCTTCGACCTCCCTCTTGGATGACATTTTTGTCACCAAGTATGATATGGAAATTTGCACCCCCACTTGAAATATATTTTATTTTAGAAAGTGATTTGTTCACAATAAATCATTTTTCAAACTAAAATATCATGGATCCAGATAAGTTTAGAGGAGATGGAGGACAATATAATGTTTTGTATTTTGAAAAATTTCCAGGAATCGGATCAACGTACATAACCGGACATCCAGGCCCCGGATATTTTAAATACCACTGCACAATCTTTCCTGGTAGATTATTATTTAAACTGACCCTAATTAACGTATCTCAAACTCCTTTTACATTACACAAATATTTCCCCAAGGCCTCAGAAAGCAAAACATTTCGGTGGGTGGAGGGGATCTGTAGTGACTAACTGATCTCTAGAATCAACGCAAACAAACTGATAATGCATTTACTGAAATTTTGGAGGGGGGGGGTCAAACCCACATGATCCTCCCCCCTGGTTACGGCCTTGCATGTTTCTATAAAATCTCGAAAGGTACTTTTAAGAGTTCTCCAGGTTAACGCTTAAAATATTTCATATGAATGAAATTCCTTGAAAAAATTTCAGCGAAGAAAGTTCTACGCATTTTTTTCCCGCAGAAAAAATATCAGAAACAAAAATTTTTTGTGCAAGAATATTGCTGTAAATTCACTGAAAATTTATTTCATAAATTAAGCATGACTAAATTTGCACAAATTGCAGTTATTTTTATAAAATTAAGAGATATATGTAAATTTAATTACAGTTTAACTTCGATATCTTGAACATCGAAATTCTTGATATCTCGAATAAATGTGTCTTTCCTTACAAATTTAATCCCGCCCCACCAGTAGCGCTTGCGCTTTGAACTGGGAGACGAAAGGTACCTGGCTCGAAACTAGGTCGCGTCCGCCGACCTAACCGTTCGGAGTTTTCCGTGGTTTTTTCCCGAAACTTTGCATAAATACGGGTTAGGACCCCTTAGAAAATCCCCCATGGAGCGCAATCCCACCCCCGGCCTAGATCCATAGCGTAGATAATTGGCCGTAATCTACATTTCCATACAAACTGATTCCCTTTAATTTCAACTCGTTCAGAAAAACTCTAGTATTTCTGGCCAACATGTTTTGCTGTAAAAATATTAATCGAATTGTTAATTTATGTAATAGTAATATTTTAAATCACAATAAAGTGAGAAAAATGCAATTGAAATATTTATAGGTAGAACCACTTTACAAAAAAAAATTTCTTTTGAAAAAAACGATTTTGAAGGCGCGCAGTAAAGTGGTATACGGAAACTTTATTGCTTGTTTCTAGGGCTTAAAAATGATTCTACTTCAATAATAATTCATGTGGTGATAGTGCTTATTGAAAGCTACAAGATGTTGTGAAGCGTACCCCTGGAAGCTTCAGTTAATAATAATAATTATAATTATAAATTATAAAAATCTCCGAAAGAGAACGTAAATATATGCGCTATTAAATTTTTTAAAAAGTTAAGCACTTATGAAGAAAATTAACCACTTTCTTTTAAAATCTAAAGTAAATTAAAATAAAAAAAACCGTCTGCAAAATATAATCGGACAGCTTATAATTTGCCAAGACACAAAAAAAAATTATTATTTTTAGCAAAACTAACCTTGATAAAAATTCACTTTTTTATAATACTCTATAACTATAAGATAGTTTTGAAACGAGGTTTCCATAACGTGATGAATAATTTTATAAAGCAAGCTCATTTACTAATAATTCATAGTGAAAGTATCACTTTTAAAATTTCAATATCAACAAAAAAGACTAATTAATAAGGCGAATAACAAACATAATATTAATCTGTTTAAAAGTTAAAGAGTTGAATTCTGATCCATATTATTCTGTAACTCAAAAATTAGTTTAGAACACATACTATTAGTTTATTTTAATAGTTTATATTAATGCTGGTGCCATCCATGGATTCAATAGCGATTTGTATAAAGATTCAAATTAAGGGAAGTTGCGGTGGCTTACGATACGCCACTGTATATAATAAACAAATCTACACGCAAATATAAAACTTTTATTGTGTTTATTTTATTTACTTATTTTACAGGATAAATGTGAAATTTTCGGAAAGACGATATAGACGCTGTATACCACAATTTTTATTTACTTTGCAGTAAAATAACTGAATTAAAATTCTCAAAAGTTAGTTACTTTTTCCACAACGATACAAAAATTAAATTATCAGTCAAGATTAATCAGTTCCCTTTAGCTTATATTCCGTTTTCAGATTTATCCACAGCCATCTTCATACTGGACTGGAGAGGGCTTTGGTCTATCAGAGGGGCTGGTTATTATTATTAATTAATTTTTTAATTTTTTTCTTTTTTACCCCAAGCAAAATGTAATAAATTCTAATTCCCTTGCAGCTGTTAATCTTCTTGGTGTGCATAGCTATGAAGTCTTAGCTAAAGAGGGACGGTTAATCCAGTTAGATTTCTCTATATAGTGCGAATTCTCACTCGTTGTATATGTATAAACTATTACCAAATAAACAAATTATGTATTTGACTAATTCTTAAATTACAAAAAATAAAAATAAAAACAAATCTTACTGCGAAGTTTTTATAAAATTAAAGATTGTATAGTGTATATTGTGTCATCTATTTGACATCTAAGAAACAGAAAAGTACTAATTTTTTATTTTGAAGAAGTTAAAAGTTAAATTATCTAATTAACCACTTAGTTATAAAAATATCTTTTTACTTTCTCAACAGTTATAAGAGTTCAAGTAAGGATTACTGTGATAAAATAATTATAAAAACATAGAATACTTATTTTATAAATTGCATTACACACGAATTTATAAATAAATAAAACACGACCAGTTTAAAATATTTCTAATTAAATGAAAATTTTTAGTTAAAGCGTTTAAGTATTCATAGGTTTATACATATTTTGAATGCCAGAGATGATGAACTGTAAAATAATTTTATAAATATTTTGTCATGTCAAATTATTACACAATTAAATATACGTTTTAAGAAGTTTCCGTAGTGAACAAAATCCGAAATTACTTATCGCCCGAGTCGTAAATCTCTTAAAAATATCAATCAAGACTTATAAATTTTGTAGCTCTATGAATAAAAGTAACACAATGGGAAATTTTATTTTACATTTATGACACAAAAGCTTTTGACTCGTGAATTAAAATACTGTTAATTTACACAAAATTACACTAAATTTGTTTTAATTTAAATTTACATTAGTGCAATTTGAAAATTTATAAAGACATACCTTTCGTCCTCACTCCAATTACAAAATCGTATTTGATAAATTTACCAAAAAAATCGAAATTGCAACGAAATACTATATGTTTAAAATGTGCATCCCGTCCAGTAATTTAGCGGGAATGACATATAATGGGGTGAACAGCACGTTACTTATCAATGGTTTAAAAGCAAGAGCACATTTAAAAGTACTCATAGTGTTTAAAAGTCCAATTAGAAGAACATTTAGATTAATTCATAGAGTACTCAGACAGTTAATGTAATTTAAAATACAATAATGTTCTACAACATTTCATAGAATCAGAATGTCAGGTCAAAAAGTCACACTTCTACTCCAGCTTCAACTCAAAAAGTTATGGCTCGGGTCCGCAGCCATGATTAAAAGTGCACTCCAAACCATTACGAGCATCCATGTCTAAGGACATTTAATATATATATGTATCATTCAAATGCTGTTAATAAATAAACTTTAAAGTAGTATTTTAAAATTTCTGAGACAGGACAAGTGACTCAATTTTTGAAATATGTGCCTTATTTTTAAATTATTTTTATTTTTAAATACCTCAGAATGTGGTCATTCTAAATTTGTGCTCAAAATAGTTTCAATTCCTTTTTATAAGGGGAGGGGGGATACAAGGGTGGTTTTAGGGCGAGGGACACCCTTGGAGCGCGAGCTCCCCGAGAGAAAAATATTTACACTAGATAAAATACGCTTCAAATAAAGTTGCATAGTTCATGCAATTCTGAATTAGTATTCAAGCTTTGCACCCTTCCTGAAAAACATTTCTGGATCCGCGCTTGGGAAGGGGGCACAGTATATTTGTACAAATACATAACAAAAAGCAAGTGCTTAGAATATATAATCCAATGCTTTAGAGAAATAAATTGACCATATTTTTAATAATAACATATATTAATTAAAGCTTTTAAACACATTTAAAATATATATATGAATGTAATTTACATATAATTTACTTGAAGCTTGTGGATCTGATGAACTTGAAGGGCTTTCTTCCTCTAATTCAGTAGATAAACATACATTCAAAGAGCAAAAAGAACTATCCCAAGGATTCTTTCTCGTAATTGAACAGGCGCCCGTCGATTTTGTTTATGAAGATCTGACTGCTTGGTTACCGTATGTTTTTTACATAATCATTATCAAAAATATCACGACATAAAGCACACTGTACTTTATATCTTGTGCTTTTGGCACCACCTATGTTCTTTTTAGGAAACATAAAGACAAAAGTGAAATTAAAGTTTCATAAACTTCACAATGATATGTTATGCTGCCGTAACAAGGAAAAGAATGATCACTATTTTAAACTCTGTCTAACTCACCGGCACAATGCACAAGAACAAGTGTTGGAAAAGTGGTGTACTATGGATTTATGAAGAAAAAATAAAAATACACGGGATATTTCGACAAACCATTTCTTTCTCATCATTCTGTCATTGAGGACCAATAAAAATACAAAAACCGTATTTCTGGAAAAAAGAACATTCCCTATTTGCTTGTGTAAGCAAAGCCATACTTCCCTTACCTCGAAATTTTTTATCTTCCCGACTGGTCTAATTAACGGTCACTGTCTCCCCTATCCCGACCACCCTCACCCATAGTGCAGAAAATACCCGTTTAAGCAATTAAAAGAGCCTCGAATAGAAAGTGGTCACACATGGTCTCATAAATTTGTCGTTTGAAGAATAGACTGGCACTTTTGCTAACTTAAGATTGATGCTATGCTGCAGTCTCCCCCGGCCGTTCGTCAACACGTCACAGTATTGGAAGATGTAGGAAGTGGCTGTTTTTCCACATGAAAAGGATCGCAGAGATAAGAGATGAATGAAAACGAAAAGTAGTTTTAGCCATTATTCAGAAGTTCTCTGGAATATATCCCCCCCCCCTGCTATCCCCAGGAATGTAAACATTTCCGCTTCAATCTCCAATACTCATTTGCCTTTCATGTGTATTAAAAAAGCACAAAATTAATTTTTTAAATCTGAAAATCAAAATTAAAACCAGCTAAAAAATAGATTTCTTCTGATGAAAATTCCCCGACGAATTAATCAAATAGCCCCGATGGGGGGTCACAAGTTCCCCGACGGGGGGCACGTGCCCCCCCGCCCGCCCCCCATTGGAGCCACCCCTGGTGGTCTACTGTAGTGTGAAGTTTAAATTTTTATGTGCCAATGAACATGCAAGAACCAAGCAACGTGTACCTCAGTAACATTCTATCTGATCCAATCTTTGGGATTTGTCTGTTGAAATTCTGTCTTTTTAACGAATAAGCCTTATTAGGGGCCGAATGCCTCATACGAAAAGCGAGCGTAGCGAGTCTAGGGGCCTTGGCCCCTAGTAGTTAAATATTTCAGAAAATTGGTCGGGCCGTTTTTTACATTAGGAGTCTACTCTCAAAATCCAATTTTTATTATTTCAAGAAAAATCTAAGTCATTGAAACTTGGCGAGTTTGCATCGCACAAACTTCGTTCAGATCTCATTTTAAAGCGCACAAAATATTATAAAGGAATGTCTCCTAAAGAATTTGTATACAGCAAATAGTTTTTTTGAGAAAAACGCATTGGCGACATTTGCAACATCAACGGAAAGTTTTGTAGAGCGAGTCTGCTCGCTCTCGCTGTTGACGTCATTTACTTCAAGTAGATAACGCTGTGGTAGATAAGGCGTTCTCTAGCAAGGCGCCGTGGCTTAGTTGGTTAAAGCGCCTGTCTAGTAAACAGGAGATCGTGAGTTCGAATCTCGCCGGTGCCTTGCGCTTTGAATGGAAAGCTTTTATTTTTATTATTAAAATTAGAATGTTGTTTTTGTGTCTTGTTATCACGTTAAAAAATAAAGAAACTCAGCAGAGCCTCACGATCTCCCTTTTACAGAAGGTTCTATGAGAGTGATTTTTTACCGACTTCATTAGTTACAGATAAAAATCTGAGTTTTAATCGCAAGTGAAAAATCCAAAATACAAATTTAAGGAAAAACAACAACAACAGAAAAAAAAAAATCCGTGTAAGCTTTTTATCGCGAAGCCCTAAAAGGCATAATATAAATATTTATTCTGGCAAAGGCATGCTATAAAGAAATTAAAATTTCAACATTTAAAAAAATTTAAAGAAAAATACAGATATTTCTCTTTTGCACGATATGAAAATTTTAAATATACGAATTTTTTTTTAAAAGAGAGCATTCTAGAGATTTGAAATTTATGGATTAAGACTCCAAGCGGTTGTGTCCTAAAATTCCGAAATCTTCATTCCAATTTTCACTGCGATGCGTCTCCAATTTAAATTATTTACAACACCTAGGTATCATAAAATATGTTTTGATATTAAAGCTTTAAGTATAATTTAGGAGCTTATTTTTTAATAATTACAAATCTTCCCCCCAAACTTTTATTTTTATTTATTTATTAATTTATCTTTATTTTTTACTTATTTATTTATTTATTTATTTATTTATTTATTGTAATTTTAAAGCTGCATGAAAATTTTACCGTGAAAGCAACTTCACATTGATTGCCCATTTCGAAGACTGCCGGAAGGTAAATAAAGACTTATACAAAATCTAAGGATGTTGGTCTCGAATATTTTTTTTAATATTTTGAAAATTTAAAAAATTTCCAATTCTCGGAAAAGTGAAACACTCGCTTTTTTTCTTCAGTTAACTCCCACAAAACGCCCTAAACCTTTTCATTGAAAGATTGGATTAGTCAACTGAATCTAGAAGAAAAAAAAAAAAAAACGTATATTACACTTAAGCTCAAATTCCTAAAGAAGACCGAACAAACTTCAAACCCTCCGGACGATCGTTTCGGCCGAAAAAATATTCAGCCTTCTTCAGCTGTCAACACACCGTGTGGCAAAAAAAAAAAAAAAAAAAAAAAAAAACGAAAGTGAACAGCAAGTTGTCAATCGGAAGAAACAAAAAGCAAGAAACCAGGGGGAGAAAATGGAGGGTAGGTAAAAATACAATAAAAATGCAAATGAAATAAAATATAGAAAAATAGATTAAAAAACAGAAAACATGCACAAATTAAAAATATACAAAAGCTATAGAAAATAGAACAACAAAAGCACAATAAAAACCCATAGAAAAAACACAGGAATTACACAGAACAACATTCGTTTTTTAATAAATAGTAATAAACATAAAAGAAATACAGAAAACACACACACAATAACAACAAAATAAATAAAATACTAAGAAAAGAAGGGCGAAAAAAGGGGGTGAGTAAAAGAAGAAAGTAAATAAAACCTTACAACAACTGCCTCTAAGCAGAATGTGTAATCAATGTGCGACAAATGAATTAAAGGAATGGAAGAACCATCGTGCACAAAACGTTCCAAGTGCTGGGTAATGGAAAAAAAAAAACTTCCAAAAAATCAAGATGGGACAAATACTGAGAAGTGCACAAGATCTTGGCTTTAGAAAACTGAAAACGGAGATCAGAATTCTAACAATGTGAGGCAGCAGTAGATTTGGAAAGCCCATGATTATAAACATATCCCCCGTGCTCTTTGAACCTAAATCTGAGAGCTCTTCTGTTCCGACCAATGTAGCCCAAATCACGTGATCCGCAGGGAATATAATAAACACCTCAATGGTTCTCAGTAGAAATAGGCTCTTTAAGATAAGATGATTTTGAAGCCGAAATTTTTTAGAAGTTTAGAAATTCTGTCGAGTAAAGGTGATAAGGAAGGTGGTATAATCGATTGATTATGATAATTAACAGGAGTAGAAGATGGAATAAGATTTATATTTAGAAAGAGGCTTATCAATAATAGAGGGGGATAAAGCCACCAGAGAGAGCTAAGGATTTTAAGTGGCTTTAGCTCCTCTATTATTGATAAGGCTTTCTCTAACTTTAATAAGCCTAATAAGTCAATTTAGTGTCAAAAATAAGTTTCTAAAACTGAATTCAGTTGAGAGATATCTCTATTTGGCGAGAAATCACAAAACCTTAATATTATTGAAGAATCGTGTCTCAATTTAAATTAAGTTTAAATGAAGTGCATAAAAATAAGTGCTTTTTTGCGCTCAAGGAAGTCATGTGATAAACATCAGATTTTTAGTTTATACTTTCCCATTTTTACTATGTAACATGTACACTCCCTCAAAAAAGTATTTGAGGGTAAGTCCAATTACTTACGTCAGTTTCACAAATAAAATACGGGTTTTAATAAAAAGTTTATCATGTAGTATATAATAAAAAAAACTTCGGGTATGTCTTTCGAATTACGTGTTTCGCGAAAGACTAATTAAGCATTCACAAAATTAAAATAGTAAAGACAGCTTTTGTTCGAATGCGTTCTTGAGATGGTGTTTTATGAGGGTGATTTAAAATTAATTAAATTAAATTAATAAACAATGGAAACATAAAATACTATCAGGTTGTAACGAAAGTTTTCCGCCATATCTGCCTGAAAAACTAACTTCTAACTCCTTAGATAACTGATTTTGAACTTTCGGTACCAAAGCTGCACAGTGTCACATGATACAACAATAGTTATTAAAGCTGCACTCATAATTTGTTGATATTATGTAGTTGACTTTTTGCAACACAAATGGAAGTAAATGATGGTTCTAATCCTCTAGAGTGATAGTTCCATTTGGGACACCTTATACTTAATGATAACTATATTTTTTACAGATTTCACAACACAGTGTTCTAAAGTATAAGTCTCTTTCTTTCAAATGCCAAAAATCGTTTGACAAAATATGAGCAAATACGCCAACGCGAATTGTGTGCTGACGATGTTTGCGGTGGCGGGAAACTTTCGTTACAACCTAATAAAATCGTAACAGAACGGTAAACAAACAATGACATAAACAACACTATTTTTAATAAAGTAACAAAACAACTGTTTATATGAAATGTACGTACAGAGATATCTTTGTGTGTTTGTACATTATCACCAAAGTTTACGTTACGTTTTATTACAAAGTTACACATTTGCGTTATTACCAGACCTTTAATTTATTTCAGACCTTAACAAAAGGTTATTTTAGCATTTTTACTCTCGATATGGTAATATAAGGGAAATTACGAAACAACGCAGATTGCAAAAATGAACCATTCTGAAACCATTTCTGAAAACTACAAAAAAAATCGACAATGATCTCATTGTTCATTATTTCTCTTCGATTAATAATCCTTCACTTTACAGACGTAAACCTCAAAAACGAAACTTTTTCAAATGTGTTTTTGTTCCAACTCGTCTCATATTTCCACTCAAAACTTATTTTTCGTTGAAAAGCAATTAACAAATTTTTATTTTAACTCCGCTTTCTAGTTAATAAAAAAGTTTGCTTTCGTGATGCAATGAAGATTTTCTTTTAATTAATACAAAGCAGATTTTCATTACAGTAAAGTCAGGAAGGGGAAGAACTGGTAGGATCATTCATATGAATATTAAAACATCAAGGTTTTTTTTTTTTTGTTTTTTTTTAAACGAGTCGAAAGGACATACTATATTTTCGCGAAATGATTGATGAAAGAACTTTTTTAATGCACTACCGAAAACTTAACATTTTTGTTTTACTGACTCATATGCCAGTGAATTTATTGGTTAATGCCGTGTTAAATTAAAAGCAGCACTTTAATGATCTTTTCAATCAAAAGAAAAAGGACGTGAATTTTTTTTCGTTAAAAGAAGTTTCTAAAAGCAATTAGTTATTTATGAGGGCTCTTGACTGATATACGGTACTGCAAAGTTATGTTGAAAAATGCTCGTGTACATTAATTTTAAACTATCACTAAGGCCGTGATAAATATAATTACCACCAAATTTAATAACTTTTTTGTCTGTGGTAATCTTTCTTGTCACCTCTCGTTAGAGCTGCTATTAATAATATCATAAATAACGAAATTGCAATTAGTAATGCTATATACACTCTTTTCAACACAGTACTAAATTGTATAGTACATAGAAATAATTATTAGTGCATATAAAAGAACTAGGGCGGAAGGGAAAAAAGGGATCATAAACAAGAGGAAAAAGTGGAGTAATAAACATATGCAAATTTCTCGATAAATATCAAAAATAATGAACGCCTAAACTATATCAATAAAAGTCAAACTTGCGTTGAGACGATCGAACAACATTATGAAGTCGATTCTTATTGTCTTCATTCATTGGATTCTGTTTTATCTGATTTTATTTGGGTTTTTAAGCACAGATGAATAAAAAGTATTGATCATAAAACAAGAATAAGCATCATGATAGTAAAAAACAAGAAAGATAAGTCGTCCCAAATCACTAAAAATGAAAAATTTAAGCTAGAGATTCGAAACTGGCGTCATTTTTTATTTTATTATTATTATTATTTATTTTATTATTATTATTTCTTATTTTTTATTATTTTTTTATTATTTTTTTTATTATTCTTTTTTTTTTCATAATGGGAAAAACTTCCCGATGATGCAAAGATAAAAAATATCTGATCAGTAGCTAAAAAGACACAAGTCGTTTTGTGCGAAAAAACACAATTTATGGAACAAAATATTTAATAGTTTTAAAAAAAGAGTATCTATAAAAATGGCCCTATTCAGTGTCATTGATGTTGTTGTTGGATTAAGGCTAATTATCTTCACGAGAGATCTAGGTCTGCGGGTGGGGTGCCCTCCATGGGGGGGGGTCTTTCTAAGAGGCCCTAACTCGTATTTACGCTAAGTTTCGGAGAAAACCACGGAAAACTCCGAACGGTTAGGTCGGCGGACGCGACCTGGTTTCGAACCAGGCACCTCCCGTCTTCCAGTTCAGTGCGCAATGCACTATGCCACTGGTGGAGCTCAGTGTCGTTGAAGATGCATGTCTAAGCGAAGTTTCAGCTCCATGGGACGATATAAAGTTGAGTAAAATTCTTATAAAATTTTTGAACTGGGGTGCCAAACACGAACTAAGCTAATAAAAATCTTGAAAAAAACTATTAGCACTCTAATTATTGGATAAGTCATTAAACTTTTATTTTAATTGGTCTGGACATTAACCGATAAATCCCTTAAGCTTGGAAAAAAAACTATAAAATATGTTTACATTAAACAAGGAAAAATGTGTGTTCAAAAATATTTCGTCATCCATCATTTAAAAGTAATGCAACATGGATTGATAATTATCTTTTAAAACATAAAACTGGTTGATGTTTTGAACGACGCTAAAAGCTTTTCTATACTTTTCTTTCACATAATACAAATCTGTTGTGTATTAATTAAGTGAAATCAGAATTGAAAATCATAAAAGCTCTTTTTTGACAAGGAGAAATAAAGTAAAAGTTTTAATTGCTTTTAAATGAAAAGTAGCTTATGAATGCATTAATGAAAGTGTTGAATGTAATATTTTATTTTTATTTACAACGCAAAACAATTAGATTATGCTTTTATGTTTTAATCAAGCCTTTATTGATAAGAGTAAACATAAGATTTTTTTTTTGGAATAACAATTCTAAGAATTATTGGGTGTATCGGAAAGTGATGTTCTTTCTTTCACATTTAATTCAAACAAATTTTTACCAAGTTTTTAATGACAAAGCAGCGATTTTAACAATCGATTTAAATTTATTACATTCACGGATGGGGGGTTACATTAAGGGGGAGGGGGAAGGTTATGGGATCTGGACACTCCTCTTAATCTACGTAAAAACACTAATTTTGGCAGCATATCCACCTTTTGTATAAAAGTAATTTTGTAAAAGAAGGTTTACGGCTGAGCAGCGAGCCACGCACGTCCCGCGTCCTTCACATCTTGGCCCAAGATGAATCGACTGCCTCTTTGAGTGGACCAAACAAGTGGAAGTCACAAGGGCCAAGATCAGGACTATACGCAGGATGAGCCATTACTTCAAACTTGAGCGTCCGGAGCGTTTCAGATAGTCGTCCAGCTCATTCCACAAGCGTAACACTGCTGCGACCATTTTCGAATCTGTCAATCCATTCGTAGATACACCGCTGTATTCAAGACAGCGTTCCCGTACCGTGCCGAAAGTGTTTGATGGATTGTGACCCCTGATGCACCTTCCGCCCACAAAAACCTGATCCCTGTTCATTATTCCTCTTTGGTGCAGACTCTAATGGAGCGCCCATGTTCTATCTGCAACAAAAGAAAGACAAATGGAATAATTAGAATCAAACTTTCATTGTAGGACCGCAACATCATAGCAATAATATAAACGAGAACTGACTTCCGTATGAACACAGTAAGGAAAGTTATAGCTACATTGCAGATAATTTTTGACTTACCCTCGTGTTAATTTAAGAATATAATATTAACATTTTCAATTCATTTTTTTAAATCTATAATTTAATGAGTAATATACACAATTTACTACTTAGAATATTAAAAATTTCTAATCGAACTGAAATATTTTACAAAATATTTATAGCAAAATTTACTGTCAGTCCCTTTTTATAGTAAGCCGGAACCCTCCCATGTGAAAGCTATGGCCACACCAGTGGTTGCATTTCAGAACACATGATATCCATACACAGTGGAGTCCATTTTATGCTGATCTTTTTGATAATGAAATGGAAGACAATCTTGCTAAAGAGGGTTGTAGTAGCCAACCCCCTACTTCTTCAGAGATTACCCACTTTAAAACTCTTTTTCTCGTAAAAAAATCCCAAAATAAGAACTATTGGTTAGTGTTTCCTACTCCATGGTCGTGTAGGGGTTATTAAACCATGTCTATATTTTTAGTAAGGTGACCAGTTTTTTCAACAAAGAATTTGGGGTCATGTCAGCGTGATACCAAAATTCTGAAATAAAAATTGGAGACATTTTATAAATTCAAGGCTCTTCTCAATAAGCTTCTATTTATCCGACTAAAACATTCTTAACATTCATAAAATGAAGAACACATAATTCTCTTTTTAAAAATTGGGGGGAAGTAATGATTTTAATGAAAATTTTGTCCCCAGTTTCCAATTTTACATTTTGGGGCACATCTTGAAAAGATCCTGAAATTGGGTGACTGTCGATAAATATTGGGGACTTTTATCCACCTTAATCTTATGTGACAAAAAGACCTATACCAGCCTACCGCGCCTTGCCAGGGGCCCCTTGAAAAGACTTTTATTTTGTGAGGGTGAGAAAATAATAGAGGTTTCCAGAAATGGTTGCGGCAACCAAATTGCTCGAAATTTTGTTCATGTAACAAGACCTTATGATTCTTTTATCGTCAGTGGATTCGTGAATCGTCAGACTAGTTGAGAGCATAGATATAGGAATCTCTAGATTGAGCATAACGAGAGAAAACTTGTTGCCTCCAAATGGTAGCCATGCTAGTGGCATGCGCATGCGCAGAATGGCAATAACTTAAATTATAATGGTATTTTCAATCATTTTAGAACGATCTGTATTTTAAAAAGTACTCCAATCGAAATATTTTCCCTCGAACTTATTTATTTTTCTGAAGTATCGGAACGAATGTCCTATTTTACATCGACGTCAGCCATGATAGTGGCAGAAATGGGGTACGTTTTTGGCAACAAAAAGCACACGATTAGGAACGTTGGATGAGCAATCTAGGTATTCCTAAATCTATGGTTGAGAGATATGAAGCAACAACACATTTTAGAACAATAATTTCAGGAGGACCGGCGGCTTGGAGGTTAAGGGCCTGTCCTACTCCACGCTAATCGCCTAACCTTACGGTCGTGGGTTCGATTTCTCCTCAGTTCCCTGGTTGTTAATATTCCCTGTTTCTGTTCATGTAAAACCTTTCCCTGCATATTTTAAAATGTCCTGAAATGAAATGTTATGCGTTCCTGTGCATTGTCATTTCACAGAAAGTATTTTATGAATATCTATTTCTTAAGACAAACATAGAATGTGAAAAGAAAGTATTGGCCCGCTACCCTTCCATAGGTTAAGAATTTTGAAAAACGTCTCTCATCGTGCCTCTATGTTACAAGCCTCACACGTAAGAGTAATTTCGCATTATTAGCTTCAATAGTTTTGGTTAAGCGAAATCTTGGCATACGGAAAAGCCACATTAATTTCAGGTACATCTTAGCAGTTTTAATTTGTTTTATGCGGTTTTCTCCCGGTGTAACGTGAATACGTGTTAGAATCCCTTAAAAAGTCCCCCTCCCTAAGCTCCCCCTCTTATACAGATACCCTTTGTGTAGGTTCATCTTAACAGAACACACAATACACAAGTATTTTTAATTTTCATTGGTATAAATAAGAATTACTTTTCTGGCAGTATTGTTTGTACAGATCATAAAATTAGATCATGCGGAGCCACACATGAGTCAGATAATTGAACCTCTTACGGAAAACGCCCAAGATGTCGATTTATTTGAGATTATTTTTTTAATATTATGATAGCCATCGTTGTATTTTAGAACATAGGAGTGACGTTGACAGATCACCAGTAGTCGCTCTGTTTATGCATATGCTCCCAAACAGAGGCAGCGTCCTCTAGTGTCGGAAAAAGCGGAACCGTCTGAAGAGATTTACCCACGTAGACAATTCATATCCTTCATATTAACCCTCTCGTCACCCTGAACCTCATATGAGGCTCCTACTTCAAATAGCAATATTTAGAGAAAAAGCAATTGAATTTAGTATTTTTTTTCTTTCAGTGATATCAATATCATTCATTCATGTAGAAAGTATATGGGGCTCTTAACTAGATGCATAAATCGTGCCTAGATTGCAGTACTAGTCAATTTAGATCATTTTTTCAGTTTTCGCTTCATTGTTTCAGGACAAAAATTAAGAAAATATTTACGCTGCTTTTTCATCATTTTTTTTTTCTTTTTAAGGTGAGTATAGTTTTTTTCTTATTCCTCAACCTTTACCTAATATGTGCATCCTTTTAAATTAATTTTAGCATAACAAAATGCTTCGAAAATGCAGAAAATAATATTGGGAAAATCTAATATTAATCGAGATTAGAAAAAAATATTTTTGCATGATTTATAATAGTATTTCAGATGCATTAAATGCTAGACAGGTTTATTTTCTCTGATTTTTCATAATTCGGTGACGAGAGGGTTAATATTATGATAGCCATCCTTGTATTTTGGAACATTGCAGGGACGTTGACAGATCACCAGAAGTCGTTCTGCTTATGCATAAGCTCCCAGACAGAGGCAGTGCCCTCTAGTGTCGGAAAAACCGGAACTGTCTGAAGAGATTTACCCCCGTAGGCAATTCATATCCTTCATATTAATCCATTCCAACTAATTTATCTTTCTCGTTTAAAATTATTGTCACCAAATCTTTTCCAGAAAAAAAAAAAAAAATCACAACAGTAAATAAAAACCTCTCTCCATAAAAGCTCATTAAAATTTCGCTTTTAATTTAACGCGGCATCAACCAGCAAATCCATTAGCGCTGCAATCAATAAAATAAGACTTTCTAGAACCATGAACGTATTCGAAAGTTCGTTAAAAAGTTGCTTATTCCACTCATCAATCACTTTGAAATATCTTAACAGCATACATGCCTCTGCGTTTAGTTTTTAAATCAGAATAATACAGTGTTTTATTGCTCGTTTGAATGACGAAGTTTCCAGTCTTCTTTTTTTTTTTCTCTCTTTCCCAGGTATTGAAATTAGCTGTTTATTAATTGGAAAGAAATCTTTATTGTGCCCCATTAAAACTGTCTTATATGCTCTCTGGAGTAGAAGGTGAAGTAGAAGTCTGTTAATGGTCTTTGAAGATTGATTTTTCAACGAAAACTTTGAGTTCTTTTACGGTTTACGCTGAAACAGAATCTTTGGTTTAGTGGAATACAGGAATGAAACAGACTGTTATTGATATAAAGAAAAATATGAGATGAGACACAACTTGATTTTCAACTTCTACGCATTTTTTATGCACTTGATTTAAGCGTATTTCACTTGAGAAATACGATTAAATCAAGTGAAGAAATACTTCAGTAATTTAAAGGTTTGACAATTTCTTGCCAAATATAGGGGCCATTATCAAGCAGTGTTTCGAGCACAATCTTCGCAACGACTGGCGCAATTTTAGTTATGGCCCAAGTAAATATACACCGTAGACTTTAACGTATTGAAATCTTTTAAGCTATCCAGACGATTTCAATCAAAAAATAATGTTCCAAGAAAGCCTATTACTCATAGTAACGTTGCCATATCAAAAACACGCATACACATCTTCTTAATACCCCTACCATGAGCAGCGACCTCTGGTGTGGGAAAAATTGAAACTATTTTGAGAGCTTATCTTATCAGCTTCACTAATATTAAGGATTATTAAATCCTTAATATTAGTGAATGGTCGATGTTTTCGGCGAGATTTACGTTTCTTGCTTAAAACTGTCACCAGATCCTCTCAGGAAAATAAAAAAGGAAGAAAATCTGAAACACTTTCAGATTTTAAATACGCACTAAACAGCTATACATTTTATGCGTATCATAATTTATGCGCCGTCCCTATTTTTCTTCCTTATTCCATTAAGTTGGAAAGTGTATCATTATTCATATCATTAATTAGCTGTTTATTAATTGGAAAGAAATCTTTATTTGCCATTAAAACTGTCTTTTATGCTTTCTGGAGTAGAAGCTAAAGTAGAGGTATGTTAATGGTTTTTGAAAGGGGATTTTTCAACGAAAGTTTGAGGTCTAACAGGTTACGTTTAAATAGAAATTTTGTTAAATACCTACCGTAGACTTTAACGTATTGAAATCTTTCATGACCCTGTAAATAAATTACCCAAACGATTTCAATCAAAAAAGAAGGTTTCAAGAAAGCCCATTACTCATAGTAATGTTGGTAAATCACCTGAAATCGCGCATGCCCATAAAAGGGCGGATCCAGAAACTTTTTTCGGAAGGGGCGCAAATCGTGAACACTCATTTTTTTCTAGTATAAAGCCCACTTAAGATTGGTGAAAGGCCCATTTATCTAGTGTAAATATATTTTTCTCGGAGGGGGCGCAAATCGTGAACACTCATTTTTTTCTAGTATAAAGCCCACTTAATATTGGTGAAAGCCCCATTTATCTAGTGTAAATATATTTTTCTCGGAGGGGGCGCAAATAGTGAACACTCATTTTTTTTCTAGTATAAAGCCCACTTAATATTGGTGAAAGCCCCATTTATCTAGTGTAAATATATTTTTCTTGGAGGGGGCGCGCGCCCCTTGCGCCCTCCCCCTGGATCCGCCTTTGTGCCCATATTCTTTATACCCTAACACGGGTAGCGGCCTCTAGTGTCGGAAAAATCGAAACCGTGATAAGATCATATCTTTTTTATTATTCAAATCCTTACAATTCATCCATGATCGGTGCTTTCGGCCAGATTTACGTTTCTTGTTTAAAACTGTCACTAAATCCTTTCAGAAAAAGAATAAATAACAATAACGACAAAAAGAAACAAAAATATCTTTCTCCATGAAAGCTCATCAAAATTTCGCTTTTAATTTAAAGCGGCATCCGCCAACAAACCCATTAGCGCTGCAATCAATGAAATAAGAATTTCGAGAACCATGAATGTATTCGAAAGTTTGTTAAAAAAAATTGCTTCTTCCACTCATCAATCACTTTGAAATACCGTAACAGCGTATATGCCTCTGCGTTTAGTTTTTAAATTAGAATAAAACAGCGTTTTATTACTCGTTTGAATGGCGAAGTTTCCACTCATATTTTTCTTTTCTTCCAGTCACTGAAATTACCTAGCTGTTTATTAATTGGAAAGAAATCTTTATTGCGTCATTGAAATTGTCTTTTATGCTTTCTGGAGTGAAAGTTGAAAAGACAGTTAATTGCATCTGAAAGATTTTTTTAATGAAATTTATGTTACGAAAGTTTGAGTAGTTTTGAAATGCACGGCTGAAATGGAAGGGATTTTATGTGTATTTAGAGTGAAATAGATTGTTATTGATATAAAAATGTTTCTTATTTTTATTAATGTTTATAAAGTAAAATTTTCCAAATAGGGGTAACCGAGTTAATTCAAAATTGCAAACTTTGAAAAAAATTGGAACGTTCCTTGGAAATAATGGGCATCTGAGGTGCCCTAGAATTCCAAGAAACGTTACACGAAAATACACGGAACGTTACTAAACAATACTTTTCAGTTTAACCTTCTTGAACATTTGAATAAAGTTCCTGATAAAGTCAACTCCGGTTATAGTGAACCTCTGGGAACCATCAAATTTCGTCCCCTATATCCGAAGTTCACTAAAACTTTGCGTTCACTATAACCAAAGGTTTACTATATCCGCATTTGTCTGTATTTTCATGCAGCGTTCTTTGGAATTTTAGAACATTTCAGCTGCCTATTATTCCCAAGAAAATTCCTAGACTTTGTTCTTCTAAGTGCAGAAGAACAGGGCAGAAAACGTTATTTTCAGGCAGCAGCTAATAATCCCTTTCAAAAATGTACTGCAGAACTAGTGGCCGAGCGCATAGCACTCTCAACTGGGAGACGGTCGGTGTATGTTTCAAGCCCAGGTCGCGTCCGTCGTCCTAGCCGTTCGGAGTTTTCCTTGATTTTCTCTGAAACTTCGCTTAAATATGGGTTGGGACAACTCAGAAAGACCTCCACCGAGGGCACCCCATCATTCGGTCAGGATGCCTCCAGTAGATAATCGGACGTATTCCAAAATCAAATCAAATCAAAAATGTGTTGAAAAGTTTTAAAAAAACAAAGATTTCTCATAGGCTTCAATGTACTTAAAATTTGTCCTAAAGTACGCTTTATCCAGAGGTAAAAATTGGTCAGTGGCCCAAAGGTCCGTAATTTTTATCGCTGATCCATGTAGAGGATTTTCAAAAATTGCAAAAAGGAAAGAAACTACCGTACTTACCGTTACTCTGAACGTCTATTAACGTTCAGAGAACGTTGTCTGAACGATTATAGACGTTCAAAGAGTCTGTGTGTGCTGTATGGGTAGCACATGCTGGTTTTCTGAACGTCAATGGACGTTCAGAGAACCTATATGTGCTGTCTGAGATTTCGACTACGGTTGAATTAGTTATAAAATTTTGCTTTACGTCTTTACGTATGCAAGCGCAATTCGTTTTCACCATTTTTTAAACCCATTTTGACTAGTTTTGGCTTGACGCCTGTACGTAAGTATGAATTTCAGAACATTAGTCTAGTCCCATACAGCACACACAGGTTCTCTGAACGTCTATAATCGTTCAGAGAACCTATGCGTATGCTGTCTGGGGTAGCACAAGTAGTTCAAAAGACGTTCAAAACACGATTTTTTAAAGTCTTTGAAACGTTCTGTGAACGTTTTTTGAACTAGGTTTGTAACTAGGGTAGGGTATGTATGCGCGTAATGTACCTATGTATCTTACATAATTCAAAAACGATTTGCAGCAGAATTGTGAAATTTTGTATTTCGGACTGTTCTAATATCTGGTTTGTGTACCTCCTTGTTTGATTGCAGGTAAGTGAGTGAACAGCGAATTTAAACGGTCACCCAAAAACTTTCATTAAAGTCTACAGGCAGTCATTGTTTTACTGTAAAAAATTTCAGGAACGTACCTTGGAAATAATGGTCAGCTGTAGCGTTCTAGAATTCCAAGGAGCGTAACGTTACATGAAAATATCAGGTAGTGTACTGAACAATTGGTGACGGTTGGTTGTTAAGTAAAGTTCCTGGTATTTTCGTATAGCGTACCTTGGAATTTTACTGCCCATTATTTCCAAGGAACGTTCGTAAATTTTTTTTTACAGTATTGGGTCATGTTCAAAATTACGTCAACTGTTCCCAAGCTTGGACACTTTTTAGAAATATGGCCAAATCTTAGGCAAGAAACTGAACTCAGAACATTTGAACTAAACTTTACGAAACTGAACTCAGCTTAGCGATATTTCCTATGTTTGCCGAGTTATCACAGATTTTCAGTGTTACTGAAATGCAGCAAAAAAAATGTTTTGTTGAATTCAACAAAATTTGGTTGATTCAACAAAATTTGGTTGGCTCTATTTCAATCGAATAATTTTGTTGGTTTTTAGCAAGGCTTTTGTTACATTAACAAAATGTTTCGTTTAATCAACAAAACTTTTGTTGATTCAACAAAATTTGGTTGACTCTGTTTCAATCGAATAATTTTGTTGGTTTTTAGAAAGTTTTTGTTAAATTAACGAAGTGTTTCGTTTAATCAACAAAACTTTTGTTGATTCAACAAAATTTGGTTGGCTCTATTTCAATCGAATAATTTTGTTGGTTTTTAGCAAGGCTTTTGTTACATTAACAAAATGTTTCGTTTAATCAACAAAACTTTTGTTGATTCAACAAAATTTGGTTGACTCTGTTTCAATCGAATAATTTTGTTGGTTTTTAGCAAAGTTTTTGTTAAATTAACGAAATGTTTCGTTTAATCAACAAAACTTTTGTTGATTCAACAAAAATACTTCTCTGAAATAGAGCGAACCAAAATTTTGTTCAATCGACAAAACATTTCTTTCAGTGTATCTATCTCCTTTTTAGATGAAATAAGTTTCAATACTTTCCACATGCGCATAATTTAATTAGACGTGTAAGAAAGTATGTTGCACCCACATCAGATTTTTTTTTCAAAATTCAATCTTTAAAACTGAAATCTTAACAAAACAGTCACGTACCCAGTAAGAGGATTACGCAAATTAGAAGACGCTTCTAACGAATGCACAAAACTCCAGGCATCTCGACTCAAAATTTACTTTTACACGTTTACTTTAAAATTTTCGTGGGAAAAATCGATGGCTCCCAAGCCAGTTCCGCAAATTGACTTAACATTGTTTGAGTTTAGAAACGCCGAGTTAATTTAAGATGGATGAAAGAATTTTAATTAAATTTGGGAGCATTAAAGTTGAATGATACTTTTGATTTTTGTTTGCTGGCTCAGAAGATCGCCGAAGATTTTAAATGTTAGGTTCGACTCTCGGAAACACCCTAAGCTGCTGAATAAAATAATTGCTGCTTCCGAGACACGAACCGGCTCCTTTACACAATCTGTTTAAATAGAAAAGCTGCCTTTGAGTAAAGGAAACGAACTGGCGCAAATTAATTTCAGTTGTTTCTTACGTCCGCTGACATCGTGGAATGTTTATAAACTTACCTAATTTGTGGGAGAATTCATTAAACTGAAACTTGATACTTTGTTGAGTTTGCGAAGGAAGTCTAGCAATAATTTTGCTGTTGTCGCTTACTAATTCCCTCTGGCAGATGCTGAACGGAGACAGATCCTCCACACAGAACGGCGAAGGGCTAAAGGGGAGTGGCTTCCAAAATTAAAAAATCTGGAGTGACTCCACTCGACTTTCCGAACTCTTACGATTAAGATCATCACCAAGCATTTAAATAAATTTTAATCGGTGAATAATTCAGCAAAAACTCTTAGTTTTTTTCAATTTGAGCTCAATCGAATGTACCGTTTAAACGCTTGCGCACTTTCAAGAATTTTCCCCCCATAGGCCATAATGTAAAAGAAATCTTTGTCGTAGCCCTGTAGAAAAACTATACAAACCAAAATCAATACCGGTCTTGCAACGGTGGTTTATAACATATATACCCAATTTGAGCTCAATAGAATGTATCGTTTAAACGCTAGCGCACTTTCAAGAATTTTCTCCCATAGCCCACAATGTAAAAGAAATCTTTGTCGTAACCCCGTAGAAAAACTATAAATCCTATACACACCAAAATCAATACCGGTCTTGCGATGGTGGTTTAGAACATATATACCCAATTTGAGCTCAATCGAATGTACCGTTTAAACGCTAGCGCACTTTAAGGAATTTTCTCCCATAGGCCATAATGTAAAAGAAATCTTTGTCGTAGCCCTGTAAAAAAACTATAAGTCCTATACACATCAAAATCAATACCGGTCTTGCGACGGTGGTTTACGACATATATACCGAATTTGAGCTCAATCGAATGTCCCGTTTAGGAGCTATCGTGTTCACTCACATACACACATACATACATACATCCTAACTAATATTATAAATGCGAAAGTGAGTTTGTTTGTTTGTTGGTTTGTTTATGACGCTTTCACGCCTAAACCGCTGAATAAATGATGATGAATTTTGGTTTTAGATATAGATGGGACCCTGGAGAAGGTTATAGGCTACTCAGAATTTTAGATTTTTAATTACTTCTTTAATTATTAATTAAAAACCGTTTTTACGTTGCCATGCTTGGCGAGTTTCGCCCGAATGAAGTGATTCATGTTTTGAGCTAACAAGAATGCTATTACTTCAATGACGCACGTGAATCTGAAAAACATTAAATAATACGGAAATTATGCCAGTTTTATGCCAAATCTATCTATCTCTAATAATAAAAATGAATGTTCTCCAGACAAATCTACAGAAAGCAGAGCTTTGAAAATTTGAGCATGACTGGGCCCATGACTTCGGAAAAGTGTACCTGAGGCTCAGAAATTTTAATTACTTTTCTAACTATTAATTAAAAATCGTTTTATCGCCCGCACAAAATGATTTATGCTTTTGAAATAAAGCAGAAATTCTATTTTCAAAATCACATGCATTTGGAAAACATAAATAAGTATGGAAATTATAATGATTTTACGCCAAATTAAAAAGCATAAATAAAGAAAAGTGTACTTACGTATTATCCCGGTGGTCCGCCAAGACGAGCGATTTTTTGCCGAGATAAATACCCGGCACATGAAATTATTAATGATTTTGAATACGATTGGCAACAATTTGGCAACTCATTTGACGAAAAAACAGTTTGGCGGGAATGACCGCCGGGATAATACGTAAGTACCAAGAAAAGTCTAGATGTGTTCCTTAAAGTTCGTAAATTTCCAAATCCTACCAATAATATAAATGTGTACGTTTATGTGTTTGGATGTTTTTGACTGAATCACACAAAAATGGTTGGAAAAATTTTTAATGAAGATTGCTTATGCCCTGGATTAACATACAGGCAACCTTTCAAGCATATAGCATAAATAATTCTTTCACAAAGACACTCAAAATAATGCTAATGCATTGCGCTCTATGGAAATTTTGCAGCTACTAAACCGATTTTAATACTTTTTTCACTGATTGAAAGTCCTAGGCCTATATGGTCCGAGGACTATAGGGTCCTAGGCCTATATGGGGAATTCCTCTGTGTGGAATTTTCTAAGGAATCCTAGCCCGTATTTTCGTGAGGTTTTGGAAAAAAGCACGGAAAACTGCGAGCGGCTAGGTCGACAGGCGCGACCGGAGTTTGAACCTGGCACCTCCCGCCTTCCAGTTTTGAGAGTAGAACCTCTTAGACACTGGGGGGACCCTGAGTGTTATAGGTTACCTTTTATGCATATATCACAAATAGTTCTTTTACAGGGATACTCATAAGAATTACATAACGCTCTTTGTGTATCTCAGTAAGTACTGAACCGATTCCAAAACTTTTTTCACTGATAGTAAGCTACACTATTCTTGAGTATTATAGGCTAAAATTCATGCATGTAGCGCAAATAGTTCTTTTACAGGAACACTCAAAATAATTCTAATACATTACGCTCTATGGGCATCTCTTTAACTACAGAACCGATTCTAAAACTTTTTCGCTAATAGAAAGCTGCACTATTCCTGATTAACATAGGCTAAAATTCATGCATATCGCATAGTGTTTCTTTTACAAGAACACTCAAAACAGTTCGCAAATACTGTCGTAACTGTCTCTATTCGCCAAATGCCTGAAAAAAATCTAAATTTAGTAATTCTGCATACTCTCTTATTTTAAATGAAGTATACTACCATGCATTATACTTCATTTAAAATAAGTAAAAGGCAAATAATATTTAAATGCAGTTTCTTTAGTCGCAAACATATTTGTTATTCACACATGCTTCGTTTCTCACGGGACCTAATTCTAAAGCCGACGCGGACGAAGTCGCGGGTAGCCGCTAGTAACATATATACCCAATTTGAGCTCAATCGAATGCACCGTTTAAACGCTAGCGCACTTTGAAGAATTTCTCCCCATAGGCCATAATGTAAAAGAAATCTTTGTCGTAGCCCTGTAGAAAAACTATAAGTCCTATACACATCAAAATCAATACCGGTCTTACGATGGTGGTTTTTGACATATATACCCAATTTGAGCTCATTCGTATACCCTGTTTGGGAGTAATCGTGTTCACTCACATACACAAACACACACATACACACACACATCTCGTAAAAATAGTATAAATGAATTCAGAAGACCTCAAAACGTGTCAATACACCAAAATCGCGAAGTCGAATTTTTTCATGATTACAATACTTTCCTTACAAGGTACATGTTCGGAAAGTAAAAATTGACGAAAATGTGTCTACACTCAATATATTTAATCTTCGCCCATCTGAAATAAATAACTTCATATTCAATATTTATCGTAAACCCAAATCGAAATTCGTGCTGTTCCAGAAACGCTCGGAAACTTTAGCATCCCTACTTTTTGTTGTGCGTGTGTGTACACAGCCCGTCTTATATCAATGCTTCATGCAGACGATATCCTTTTAAT